>CAUYPO010081460.1:0-15010 GCA_963574435.1 Cheirogaleus major | reverse complement strand
CTCTGGGTTGGGCACGTATTCCAGTAACTCTGCAGCCTGGAGTAAGTAATGCCCAGGCCTAAAGGCACAATGGTCAAGGAGAGTCATGTGCAGGTGGCTGCTTCAGTGACCTTTCCATGACCGCAGCTGCACTGTCTCCAGCACCCTCTAATTAAGTGGAAGGGTAAGAATGTCAGAGCTATGAGCCAGGGCCAGTGCTACGTCACGAGGACCCCAGTGTTCTGGGCAGCAGCCATACCCCTCCTCTCCCGTGTCCGGGACAGCTTCCGACATTCACCCAGTGAAGCTCAAGCAAGGGCAGACCAGGGCGATCCAGCCTCCCTGTCTCCAGGGTTGTGGCAGGATTGGGGAAGCAGACACTGGTCTCCCAGGGGAGGAATGAGGTGGCTGTCAGGAGCATGACTGGACGTGGTAACATTTTGATCATTGAGGCAAGGACCTAAGCTAAAATGCCCGTTAGTGAGAATGATACATAAGCCAGTCCTTTCCAACAGCTATCACTGAGCAAAGAGGAAGAAAGAGTCAGATTTCAAGAAAGAAAAAGATGCTCTAACGCAAGACACTCTGTGTACACAGAGCCAGGAGAGGGAAGAAAGTCAAAACCTAGCACAGTCCTAAAACAGAGGTCACCTTGCCCTGAATCAGGGTTTCGTAACGGCTTCGCCTTCTCACCAAAGGCTCCAAGTCACCTGATGCTCCCACATGCCTACAGGCTGCTCGTTAACCAAGTCACTCAATTACTAGTAGGGGAATAACACCAGTGAAATTAAATAATTAAACCTCCGAGTCTTTGCTTTTCATGCCTAAGGTCTCTCCATGTGAAAAACACCTAATGTGATTTTGTTTCTCCATAACCCTGTGCCTCCTCTTACTTTTCCAGATATGAAAATAATTAAAATAATTAACAATTGATTATGGAATATGGTTCTAAAAAGAATATTAGTTAGCTTGCTTACTGGTATATTTGATCTCTACAATACTTTGAGCTTAAAAATAATAATTAAAAAATGACTGCACACAATGAAAGGGTTATATATATTTTTAAAACACACTGCACAATTCTAAAACTTTATTATATATTTATATGATTTGTATATATCCATCCATACAAACCCTATAAATTTTACTCAAAATAATTGAATTGTACACTTTCAGCAGGTATATTTTATGGGATGGAAATTATACCTCAATAAGACAGTTTCAAATCACCATACGTGAGATTCAAAAGCAAACTTACAAGCCAGTAGAATATATTTGCCATGAACATAACTGGAATATAGTTATCCTTACCATATAAAGACATCTTCAAAATCCTGAAAAAAACATTGACAGCCCAATGGATAATGGGCAAAAGAAGAAATAGAAATGATCAATAAACATGAGAAAAATCTTCATCTTCACTAGCAGTCAAATAAACATGGTTTTAAGACATAAAATTTTAACATATGAAAAATGGTTGTTTCTTTTTTAAGGTAATATCCAGAACTGATGAGCGTGGCTGACACAGGCTGAGAATGCTCCTAAGTCACCTTAGATATCACTTACCTTCCTAAACAAGACTGAATCAGGTCCTCCTCCCTTGGGTTCCCAGTACTACCCTAAAGTTACATCTATTATACCTTTTTGCTACTGGCTATTTACATAATCATATCATTCAAATATCAAATCCCTGAGAACTGTGACTTATTCTTCCATACATCCCAGTGCCTAACTTGGTAAGCACAGAGTAGAAACTTTACATGTTTATCAAGTGTGTATTGAATGAGCAATGAAAGCAAAATTGGTACAACCTTTCCAAAGGGCATTTTGATCATGTATATTAAGTTCTTAACATTGTTCATATCCTTTGACCCAGTCATTCAACACTTAGGAATTTGTCCTTAAAATGTGGTACATCTGAAATGAACAAAAAGTTACATGTACAATGATGTTTATATAAAGATTAGTTTTAGTCACGAAAAATTGAAAACAATGCGAATGTCTGACATTCATCAATAGATTAAAATTGTTTTTCTATTTTTAAAGCCTGTTTTTTTGTTTGTTTGTTTGTTTTGAGACAGAGTCTCACTCTGTTGCCCAGGCTAGAGTGCCGTGGTGTCAGCCTAGCTCACAGCAACCTCAAACTCCTGGGCTCAAGTGATCCTTCTGCCTCAGCCTCCCAAGTAGCTGGGACTACAGACATGCGCCACCATGCCCGGCTACTTTTTTTCTATATATATTTTTAGTTGCCCAATTAATTTCTTTCTATTTTTAGTAGAGACGAGGTCTCGCTCTTGCTCAGGCTGGTTTCGAACTCCTGACCTTGATCGATCCTCCCACCTCAGCCTCCCAGAGTGCTAGGATTACAGGCGTGAGCCACCTCGCCCGGCCTTAAAATCTGTTTTTAAAATCATGGTTAAAATACACATAACATATACAATTTACTATTTTAACCATTCTAAAGTGACATTTAGTACATTCATGATGTTGTGCAACCATCGCCACTTATCTAGTTCCAGAACTTTTTCATCACCCTGGAAGGAAAATTCATACCTACTGAGTAGTTACTGCCTTTATTCCCCTCTCCCTAGACCTTGGCAACCACTAATCTGTTTTCTGTCTCTGTGGACTGTCCTGGATGCTTCATATAAATGAAATCATACAGTATGTGGCTATTGTGTCTGGCTTTTTTCACTTAGCATAATGTTTTCAAGCTTCATCCACGTTGTGGCATGTAACAGTACTTCATTTCTTTTTATGGCTGAATAAGATTCCATTGTATGACTATACCATATTTTATTTATCCCTTCATCTGTTGAGAGACATTTGACTTGTCTCCATCTTTTGGCAATTGTAAATAGTGCTGTTACAAATATTCATGTACAAGTTTTTGTTCAGGCACCTGTTTTCAATCCTTTTGTGCACATAACCAGGAGGAGAATTGCTGTGTCATATGGTAATTCCATGTTTAACTTATTGAGAAACTGCCAAACAGTTTTCCAAGCAATTGCAACATTTTGCATTCCCACCAGCAATCCACAAGGGTTCTAAAGATTCAAATGTTTTACACATTTTTGCGGGGCCAGACTATCTTGTCATGAATAAAACAAAATCCCTGCTTTTTTAAGAAACTTACATTCAGCAGAGGAAGTCAGGTGATAAATAACAAGTACTCTAAATAAATATTAATCTTCTTTTGATTTTTTTCAACCATTTAAAAATGTAAAAACCATTCTTAGTACAAAGGCCATACAAAAATGGGCTGCAAGCCAGATTTGGCCTGAGGGCTAGAATTTTCTGACCTTTGTCACCCACTTAAGGAGACATATCTGGCTGCTGCCAACCTTCCAGGTACAAAAATCAATACTGAGCCTCTGGTACCATTCCTCACAACCGGTCACAAGCAACCCTCATCAGCAGGAAGAGACAGAGTCATTGTTCTAGAATGGGGGTGGGGAGGAATGTGTGTGGAACCCAGGTGATCTATGTTGCCCTCCTCGTATCCTTTGTCAGGTGTGGAGTGAATGGACAAGTGCTGCCACCCTGGACAGAGAAGGGTGTAGGGGGTGCAAAAATTTTAGGGTCTCCAGGTAGGTCTGGAGACATAAGACAGATTGACAGGAGAAGCATACAGATTTTGACAAGTACACAGGAGCCCCCAGAGGAAAATAAAGGCCCAAAGAATGGGTAGACCAAAGTGCTTATACATTAGGTTGGTTGAACAAAGAATAGCAACTGTAGAAAAATAACTAAAATACACAGGGAGACTAAAGGAGGATAAGAGTTATTTTAATAAGGTCTGTTTAGACAGATTTCTTTCTGCCTCAGATCCCCATCTCTGGTGACAGGAATGTTTCTTTCCTCCTGGTTTAGGGAGGATATCTTTCACATGGGAGTTTATCTCCTGCTTTCAAGAAAAAAGGGGGAGGTCAGAGTTTCCTTCTCACACCTGCTGTTTTTCAAGTACCTTTAGCTCAAAATAATCCTTATGCAAAAGGAGCATATTTGGGGGTAGCATATTCTGGCTCCCTTCAAGGGGATGGTGACCAGGGGCTCAGACCACCACCACTTAAGCCACCAATAGTCACAGAAGTGACAGCCAATGGCGAGGACAATGGAGGTGAGAGAGGATGAATACCAGTTGTGGCCCAAGACCAACTGCAGCTGCAGGGCTGCAGTTCATCCCACTGACCTCTCTCTTCTAAGACAGAAACATGGGACCCATGAAGCAGCTACCGCCAATCATATAAGGAGAAGGGGATCTGGGTGGAGCAAGGCGTGGACCCTGGCCGTGGAAATGTGCCACTTAGATCTCCCTTCCACAGTGACCCTACTGCAAGGTGTGTAGAGCTGCCAGCCCCTGCTGCAATGCCTTCAGGATCCATTGCAGCATTTGAACTGAGGCCATGCTCTTTCCAGGCAGCCCCACCCAAAGACTGGGCATGGAGAGAGTACTGGGGCCCAGTGACTTCTGTCCAACTAGGACTCCTCCATGGGCTATCTTGTGCCTGGCCACCCTATTGAGCTGGTGAAAATTTCTCAGAGCTGTACCAAAGCATGACGTTATTCCTATACAGTCTTCCTTACTTCCTTTCTCCTTCCTTCTCCTTTCACAGGGTCACATCTGGTCTGAAGATCCTCCCTGCTTTCTCCTCTTTCCTTTCCCCTTTATATTTCACAAGAATTACCCTAAATAAATTCCTCCCACTTCCCGCTCCATCTTGGCATCTGCTTCCCAGAGGACTCACCATATAACCTAGTAATTGCACTTCTAGATGTTTATCCATGAGAAATGAAAGCATATGTCCTCAGAAAGACTGGTGCACAGATGTTCATAGAAGCTTCCTTCATAAGGACTCAAAACTGAAAACAACCCATATGTCTAGCAACAGGTAAATGGATAAATAAATTGTAGTGTAGCCATATGTATTAGTCATGGTTCTCCAGAGAAACAGAACCAATAGGATTTGTATAATCTATATTTTTATCTTTACAGAGAAAGAGATTTATTACAAAGAATTGGCTGACATGATTATGGAGGCTGAGAAGTCCCAAGATCTGCAGTCATTAAGCTAGAAACCTAGGAGAGCCGATGGTATAGTTTCAGTCTGGTTAGTGAATGGTGAATGAATGTGAAGGCCTAGGACATTCCTGTACACTACTATAGATTTATAAACACTGTACACTTGGGCTACACTAAATTTATTTGCAATCTTTTTCTTTCTTCAATAATAAATTAATCTTAGCTTACTGTAACTTTACTTTATAAACTTTAAAAATTTTTTTAACTTTCTGACTCTTTTTTAATAACACTTAGCTTAAAACACAAACACATTGCACAGCTGTACAAAAATATTTTCTTTCTTTATATCCTTATTCTACAAGCTTTTTTCTATTTTTAACATTTTTTGGTTTTTTTTTAACTTTTTTAACTTTTTAGTTAAAAACTAAGCCACAAACACACACATTAGCCTTTGTCTACACAGGATCAGGATTATCAATTTCACCGTCTTCTGCCTCCACATCTTGTCCCACTGGAAGGTCATGGGGGCAATATCATGCATGGGGCTGTCATCTCCTACAAGTATAGTGCTTTGTTCTGGAATACCTCCTAAAGAACCCGCCTGAGGATGTTTTACAGTTAACTCTTTTTTAGTTGGTTGTTGAAAAACATGGTTATGAGGCACGTGATCCACTGTCTTCAGTTCTTTCCCACGCCCTTTTGTTACATTATACCAGTTGTTACATGTTAGCCTGGACGAGCAGCCAACAACCAGTCAGCCTTGGCAATTCTGTAAAGTTTTTAGGGCAAAGGTTCTTAACTTTTTTTAGCCCCTACACACACTCTGTAAACCATGGAGGGCTCCCCGATCCACTTTTCTAGGGAGAAGTGTGGCATTTAAGAGTCAGGCTCAGAAGTCAGACTATCTGGCTCAATTTCAGTTCCAAGATCTGGTGTTATTAAAGGTGGGAGCTATTACTGCATGTTTTTTATATTCGTGGAAATGATCCAGAAGAGGAGGGAACTTGACCATGTAGGAGAAAGAGGGGTAACTAAAGGAGTGCAGTGCCCCAGGGGAGGAGCTGGCCTCAGATAGGAGGAGGGACAGCCGCCCACTGCAGGAAAAGGAGAGGCAGAGGAAACAGGGTTCTCTGCTCCCCTGGAGTAGTTGACAGGAAGATGAGCAAGTCTCTTCTTTCCTTTCTATTTTCTTGATAAAATTAGCTGAGAGTGAAGAGGAGCAGAGGGTATTGGAGGCTTGTGGGCAGAAAGAAACCAAAAAGAACCCCTGGGAAAACAGAGGAGTGACTTAAGAAAATACCAGAATTGCCAGGCAGCGCTGAATGCTCAGTTGCTGTTTGTGGCCATAAATGTAAAGTGAGAGGCCAGTTTGCGTGGTGTGGGCTTTTTCCCAGCTCATGCACGGTTGCACGGGTACAGGTGGGAAGACGACAGTGTGCCAGGGATGGAGGCTTTGCCAGGGTAGTACAGCCCAGCAGAGTGGAAGCCAGGGAGTTGAGGGCACATGCAAGGAAATGGTGAAGGACCCCAGAGTCTGACCAGGATAAGGAGGGAAGTGAGCACTCGAGTTTGGCTTTCTAATGATTCCTGATCATGTTGCAGGTGAAGTGGGAAATTAATGACACTTAGGTTTTGGCATTTACTTGTGTGTTTTGCTTTAAGCAGTCCCTGACTATAGACCTAGTGACATTTATAAAACAAGTAGATGTCTTTAGGCAAGCTGACAACAGTCTTTGTACTTCACCTGTTGTTACCTTCTGGGATTGGATAGTAATTGATGGGCCTTTTGGCTGTTATAAAACTAATCTGATTAAAATTCAGACAAATGAATTATTAACTATGTAAAACTAACCTAAAATTCAATTTTACAAACACTGTGTAGTTTTCTATTTAAGAATATTTTTTAAAACACCATAATTGTCTTTTTTTTAATTTATCTTTTCTTTTTTTGTTTATTTTTTTACCTGAAAATAATTCACCAAATGCCTGAAAGAACTGTCTTATTTATCTTTTATCCCCTAAACCTGATATATTGCCAGAAAGCTTTATAATGTCCTGAAGTCTCAGTTTCTTCAGCTGTACAATGGAGAGATTTATAGTACCTACCTCATATCAATCAAGATTAAATGAGGCCGGGCATGGTGGCTCATGCCTGTAATCCTAGCACTCTGGAAGGCCAAAGCAGGAGGATCGCTCAAGGTCAGGAGTTCGAAACCAGGCTGAGCAAGAGCAAGATCCCATCTCTACTAAAAACAGAAACAAATTAATTGGCCAACTAAAAATATATAGAAAAAATTAGCTGGGCATGGTGGTGCATGCCTGTAGTCCCAGCTACTCGGGAGGCTGAGGCAGAAGGATCGCTTGAGCCCAGGAGTTTGAAGTTGCTGTGAGCTAGGCTGACACCACAGCACTCTAGCCCGGGCAACAGAGTGAGACTCTGTCTCCAAAAAAAAGAAAAAAAAATGTAGAAAGTTCCGGGTATGGTGGCAGGGAGTCGTTATGTGACCAGGAGTCGGTCACATAGACATGGCTGACTATCCTTACTCCAGGGTGGCCAGGGAGGGCTTCCCTTAGTCTATAGCCCCTCCATAGGTCAAGGTGATACCAAATGTCCCAAAGCTTCCACTGTTAATCACTTTGTTACTATCTGGAGTAACCCAAACCCTCCAAGTAAGGAGTTTTTCCCTCCTGGACAAACCACTCTTATCAGACAGGACATTCCAAGTGTTTAGAAGTCACCTCCCAGGAGAAGGTCAAGGCCAAACCTTTCATGTGCAGGATGTGGTCAAGCCAGGCCTGCTGAGAATCCTTTTCTGCACAAGAATTGGATGCAAATACCCTTCTACAGTAGACCTGTGTCATCAGACAGTTGCTAAAATGAGATGACGTATGTGAGGCACGTAGCATAGCGACCCACCCCATATGAGTCACTGTCATAGTATAATAGTAGCTAATACTTGGGTGGTTACATGTGTCAGAGCCTGTGGTAAGGGATTTGCAGCTGTTAACTTTTTTACTTCTCAACAGTAGCCCTGGGAGGTAGGCGCTTTCATTATTCTCATCGATAGATGCAGAAACTAAAGCACAGAGAACTTAAGCGACTTGCCTGAGGTCACACAGCTGTAAGTGGAGGGGCTGAGGTTTGAACCTAGAGTCTGGCTCAACTCCACGTTCTCAAACACAATGCTGCCCTGCATCAGAACATCTGTTTATTTATCAATATGTTGTTTCTGAATATCCGGAAGAATGGATGGCGCACCTATCTTATAAGCAGGTAGTTCCTGTGACAGGGCAGGACACCCACTTGAATGGGACCCACGTTCACCTGGCATGCACAGCGCCTGAGCTGTTAGTGACAATGGAAAGGGGCAACTCAACTGACGACCCATGGTGTTCCAAGGACAAAACTCTTTTTCTTTTTTTTCCTGGAAACAGAGTCTTGCTTTGTTGTCTGGACATGAGGTTCAGCGGCACGATCGTAGCTCACTGCAGCCTCAAACTCCTGTGCTCAAGTGATCTTCCTGCCTCAGCCTCCTGAGTAGCTGGGACTGCAGGTGCATGCCACCAGGCTCCAGTTAATGTTTCTATTTTTAATAGAGATGGGGTCTCACTGTGTTGCTCAGGCTGGTTTCAAACTCCTGATCTCAAGTGATTCTCCCACCTTGACCTCCCATGCTTGCTGGGATTATAAACATGAGCCACTGTGCCCAGCCCATTTATGTCCTTTATGGGGCCTCAGTGACTTTGCATAAATCTGTCCTTTGTGTACCTCCCTGCCTTGCTAGGTGTCCTCTCAACAAAACATCACCAAGATCATATTTGGCATGCCAGTGAGTGAGTCCCCTGGGTTAGGGTTGCCAGAAAAAATACAAGACCCTCAGGGAAATGTGAATTTCAGATAGACGACAAATTGAGTTTTTAGGATAAGTATATCCCGTGCAATTATTTGGGATATACTTATACTAGTGAAAACAAACAAACAAACCTCATCATCTACCTGAAATTCCCATTTAACTGCGTGTCCTGGTATTTGTTTGTTTATTTGTTCAATCGAACCACCCTTTCTCATCCTCCACTCCCCCTCCTTCACTCCTCGGCAGCCACACCAGTCTCTCTGCAGCTCCTCAAACACGCTCAGGATGCTCCTACTTCCTGGTGGTCTCTTGCTGTTCCCACCTTTCCAGTGGCTGCCACCTCCTCACCCCACTAAAACCGGCTCAAATGTCCTGGGGCTGTTGGAACAAACTCGCCCATAAACTTGGGGGGGCTTTAAACAACAGGGATGGATTGTCTCATAGTCCCGGAGGCCTGAAGTCTGAAACCAGGAGGTCAGCAGGGCGTGCTCCCTCCCCAGGGATCCTGTCCACCTTCCCGGCACACAGCAGGTGCTCAGATCCTCCCTGGTGACTGAACGTGTCACCCTCAAGCCCCTCCAGGCGCAGGAGCACTAAGCCCAGCTCCCGTTTGCCGTTTCAGGGTTCGGAAGGGCCGTGCGGATATTCCTGGCCGACTCGCAGGGCTTTCACCGGTTCACCGCCACCGAGCTGCAACACGAGGACACAGTGCAGACAGCCGTGTTTGGTCCTAAGAACAACCTGATTGTCACCGGGTCCCTCGACGCGCTCATTCAGGTGGGAGATCCAGGAACCCCCAGCCTCACCTCCACCTCTGGAATAGAAAATGTGATTCTTTAGGCACTATTTTTTTTTTGGCTGCAAAATACAGAAACCCACAAAAATGAGTGCAGGTAAAATATAGCAACTCATCGAGAGGACGCAAGGACACAGGGTGTCTCCTGCACCGATGTTAATTATTTAATGCTAAAATGCTCAAAGAAGGAGATGGTGTTCCCAACGGAGCATGAAATGTCAGGAGGATTTTGGCCTTCAGAGCAGAGCAGGGTTGGAGGGGAAGAAAATTCTCGATAAGTTCAAAGTTGTCAAAGCGGGGGAGTGAAGCGCATGGTGATGTGTTAGTCTCAGGAGCTCTTTAAGTTCTTCTTGTTTTGTTTTTTTGTTTCTGTCTCCTTCTTATGAACTCTTTTTTCCCAACTTTTTAAGAAATTGACAAAAATTATGCATATTTGGCTGGGTGCAGTGGCCCGCACCTGTAATCGCAGCACTCTGAGGTGAGAGAATGGCTTGAAGTCAGGAGTTTGAGACCAGCCTGAGCAAGAGCCAGACCTCGTCTCTGCAAAAAAATAGAAAAATTAGCTGGGCATTCTGTTTAAAAACTTTTAAAAATTAGCTAGGCATGGTGGTGCATGCCTGTAGTCCCAGCTACTCAGGAGGCTGAGACGGGAGGATCACTTGAGCCCAGGAGTTGGAGGTTGCAGTGAACTATGGTGATGCCACTGCTCTCCACCTGGGGCGACAGAGTGAGGCTGTTTCAAAAAAAACACAAATAAATGTATATATTTATGGTGTACTACATGATGTTCTTAAATATGTATATACTATGGAACGGCTCCATGCAGCTAACTAACGTGTGCATTACCTCACATACTCATCATTTTTGTGTGTGTGGCGGGAACACCAAATCTACTCTTAGTGATTTTCAAGTATGCAATATGTTGTTATTAATAATAATAATAGTTACCATGTTGTATGACAGATCTCTTGAACTTATTCCTCCTGTATACCTAAAATGTTGTGTCTCCCCACCTCCCCTCTCCCCCCAGCCTCTGGTAACCACCATTCCACTCTCTGCTTCTGTGAGTTCAACTTTTTTAGATTCCACATATAAATGAGATCATGTGGTGTTTGTCTTTCGGTGCCTAGCTTATTTCCACTTGGCATAATGTCCTCCAGGGTCTAATCCTGGGTCCCTCATTGCATTTTTTTTCTGTTAATATTTACCACATTAAAAGTGAAAAAGGATATTTCATTATGGATACATAAATATCCATAATGAATTAATAGATATTTATGTATCCATTAATTCATTAACATGATATTCACATAATAACATACTTTTATTTTTAAAAAAACCCTACATTTCTTAAAACCAAAAGAAAAATTCATGGGAAGAGTGGTAAGGCTTCACGTTTTTGAAAATCTCTTTAATGTTTGGCTTATTAGGAGACAGACGGACTCTCATGTTTGAGTCTGCATTCTCATATTTGGTGTGATATCACGTCATGTAGCTTCTGAAAACTCCACCACTTACTTATCAGAGGAAGAGGGTGAAAAAGGCAAATAATATCTTAGGATCATTATGAACAACAAAAGAAAAAAGAGAGAAAAAAAGGAATTATTACGAACATAGTTTTGATCTTGCAGACCCCCTAAAAGGGTCCAGGGGTACCCTCCAGGGGTTCCCCAGGACATGCTTTGGGAACCGCTACGGTTGCTGATCAGTGCAGCATGAGGAACTTTAAGGGGGACGGGGAGATGTGAAGTCCCTTGAGCCACAGCCTAAAAATTCATCATAAGTGGATAAATGGGCTTAATGAAGCCTATTTCCAAGCTACAGTTGTGCAAGGAAGACGTCACATCTGCCCTCCTGTTCTCTATCCTCAGGTGTGGAGTCTTTCGGAACAGGGGACCCTGCTGCACATCCTCGAAGGCGTCGGGGCCCCCGTGAGCCTGCTGGCCCAGGGTGGGACTTTGGTGGCATCTGCTTCCTGGCAGTCCTCATCTTTCAAAGTCTGGGATCTTGCCAACGCCCAGAAGCCCCAGGAATCTGCCCCCTTTCTGGACCGCACCGGCCTCACTGCCGTGTCCCACAATGGAAGCTACGTCTACTTCCCCAAAATTGGGGACAAAAACAAAGTCACCATTTGGGACTTGGCAGAAGGTTTGTGAGATATAAGTATGGTCATGCGTGTGGGTCAGAATTGAAGCCGTCCGTCTCGGTCGGTTCAGGCTGCTATAACAAAGTACCATAGACTGGGTGGCTTAAGCGATGAACATTTATTGCTCACAGTTCTGGAGGCTGGAAAGTTAAGGATCAAGGTGTTGGCAGATCTGCTGATTTTCTCATTCATAGGTGGCCGTCTTCACATTGTATGGCTGGGGGGAGCAATCTCTTGTCATGCATGAGGGTCCCACCCCTCGGCCTAATCACTTCCCAATGGCCCTGCTATAGTTTGAATGTTTGTTCCCCAAACCTCATGTTGAAATTTGATCCCCAGTGTCGGAGGTGAGGCCTAGTGGAGGTGTTTGAGTCATGGGAGTGCATCCCTGAGGAATAGATGAATGCCCTCCCTGGATGGGGGGGTGTCGAGTTCTTGCTCTATTAGTTCCCATGAAAGATGGTTGTTAAAAAGAATCTGGCACCTTCCCCATCTCTCTTTCTCTCTCTCCACCCCCTTCTTCTCTCACCATGTGATCTCTGCACACGCCAGCTTCTCTTCACCTTCCACCACGAGGGGAAGCTTCCCAAAGCCTTCATCAGAAGCAGACACTGGTGCCTGCAGATCCGTGAGCCAAATAAACCATCCTTTCTTTATACATTACCCAGCCTCAGGTATTCTTTTATAGCAACACAAATAGACTAAGACAGGCCTCACTTCCTAATACTAGCCCATTGGGGTGAGGATTTCAACCTAGAAATTTGGGATGGGGGGACACAAAGCTTCAATCCGTAACACCCCCATAACTCTAGGCAGGTTGAAAGTCGCTGATTGAAAACAGGACTTGATTTTACACATTTCCCCAAGAAGGCAATTGGTAATCTGGCTGCCCGATGCCTGTTTTAGTTCATGTTCCCTACAAGCTGGGCCTGTGATGAGGATATTTGCACAAGTGATGGATGGAGCGGTGTTGAAAGGGAGTGAGGGAAGGAGGCCAGGGCAGGGGGAGGACAGAGCAAGGACGTGAGCTTGGCTGGAACCCCACGGGAGCCCTGGAAGGTGAATGGCGCCACTGCCTTGGTCCACTGGGGCTGCTCTGATGGAACAGCGTAGACTCGCTTATGAAGAACAGAAATTCATTCTCATGGGTGTGGAGGCTGGAAAGTCCGAGATCAAGGTGCGGGCAGGTCTGGCATTGGGTGAGGGCCCCCTCCCTGGTTCATGGATGGCCTCACATGGCAGAAGGTGACAAAGGAGTAGCTGGGGCCTCTTTTTTTATATATATTTTTTGAGATGGGGTCTCACTCTGTTGCCTAGGCTGGAGTACAGTGGCAGCATTGTAGCTCACTGCAGCCTCAAACAGCTGGGCTCAAGTGATCCTTCAGCCTCAGCCTCCCGAGTAGCTGGGACAACAGGTGTGCACCACCATGCCCAGCTCATTCTTTTTAGGGTTTTTTTTTTTTTTATAGAGAAGGACTCTCATTATTGCCCAGGCTGGTCTTGACCTCCTGGGCTCAAGCAATCCTCCTGCCCTGGCCTCCCAAAGTGCTGGGATTATAGGCGTGAGCCACCGCACCCGGCCCAGACAGATATGTTTTGAGCACCAACCCACTAGCCTAGGCTCTCAGGGGTTGGCAGTGCACAAGTCAGATGAGGTTACTGTGATCTAGGCACTTGTCTGCGAGTTGGGGAGCAGAGTGGGTCACAGAGCAATGGAGAGTGCTGGCCAGTGAGGTGGGAGTCTGCAAGCTGCAGCCCGAGGGCCGAAGCCGGAAGCATGCATTTGTTTACATACTACCTGTGTCTGCCTACGAGGTACGACAGCAGGGTTCAGAGATCGTAACTAAGTGCGTGGGGCTCATGAACCAAAAATATTTATTTCCTAGCCCTTTGCAGAAGACATTTGTAAAGGAAAAGTTTAGGATGAGGTTGGAGAGGTCATGTAAAGCCTTGAGGATAGTGGAACGTAGTTTGCATTATGTCCTGAGGGTCGTGGGAAGCCAGGATTCACGCCCCACTCCCCAGCACCCTGAATTGCTGAGGGTTAAGCAGGGGCCTGAGATGATGTGATTTACATTTTAAACAGCTCAGATTGGTATGGCGGGGTAGCTTATGGCCTGCCTATAATCCTAGCATGCTGGGAGGCCGAGGCGGGAGGATCACTTGAGCTCAGGAGTTTGAGACCAGCCTGAACAAGAGCAAGACCCCATCTCTACTAAAAATAGAAAAAATTAGCCAGGCATGTTGGTGAGCACCTGTAGTCCCAGCTACTCAGGAGGCTGAGGCAGGAGGATCACTTGAAGCCAGGAGTTCAAGGCTGCAGTGAGCTACGGTGATGCCACTGCACTCCAGCCTGGGCAACAGAGCAAGACCCTGTCTCTAAAAAATAAAATAAAAATTAATGTAAAGAAATAGGAAAACCAGGGAACTAGTACCTCTATGATCAGCCCTCAGTGTGGTCTTCTCCCCCGGCAGGTGAGGAGCAAGACGTCCTGGACACTTCCAATGAGGTCAGGTGTCTGGAGGTTGCTGAGCAGTTCAAGCTCCTTTTTACTGGCCTTGTTTCGGGGACCGTCCTGGTGTTCCCCCTGAATTCCAGGCAGGATGTGATGTGCATCCCCCCTCCCGAGGCCCGGAAAGCCATCAACTGCATGTCCTTGAGCAAGGGGGAGGACCGTCTGGCTGTTGCCTATGACAACATCGTCCTGGTCCTGGACATCAGCCCCGGGGACCCCTGTCCAGTCATCGATGGGCCAACATACACCTTTTACACCCAGCTGCCCGAGACCATATCCAGCGTGGCCGTGCTGCCTGACTACCGCGTGGTCTACGGCATGACTAACGGCGACCTCTTCCTCTACGAGTGCGAGAATGCCAAAGTGTCCCCCTTGGAGGCGCACAGGAGCCGAGTCACCTGCGTGGAGGTCAGCCACGACGAGCAGCTGGCGGTCAGCGGGTCCGAGGAAGACATGCTGTGTCTCTGGGACCTGCAGGAGTGCAAGTGGAAATTCGAGATGAGCTACACGGTACGTGGCCTGCCACACCCAGACCCGCTGGTGTTTGTTTATTTATTTAGACAGAGTCTCACTCTGTTGTCCGGGCTAGAGTGCCGTGGCGTCAGCCTCGCTCACAGCAACCTCAAACTCCTGGGCTCAAGCGATCCTCCTGCCTCAGCCTCCCGAGTAGCTGGGACTACAGGCATGCGCCACCAT
>CAUYPO010081459.1:0-45881 GCA_963574435.1 Cheirogaleus major | reverse complement strand
GATAGTTTTCCCACCTTTGCCCCTATTATGATGCCCATGTTCCTTCTCTTACTGATTGCCTTGGCTAGGACTTCCAGCACTATGTTCAATAGAAGTGGTGATAGAGGGAAACTGTGTCTGGTTCCAATTCTAAGTGGGAATGCTTTCAATTTTCCTCCATTGGTTGTGGGTTTGTCATAGATGGCTTGTATCATTTTTAGGTAAGTCCCATCTATGCCTATTTTGTTAAGTGTTCTTATCATAAAAGGGTGTTGAATTTTGTTGAATGCTTTTTCTGTGTCTATTGAGAGGATCATATGGTCTTTGTTTTTGCTTCTATTTATGTGGCAAATTACATTTATAGATTTGTGTATGTTGAACCATCCCTGCATCTCTGGGATGAAGCCCACTTGGTCACGATGAATTATTTTTTTGATGAGCAGCTGAATTTGATTTGCTGGATTTTATTGAGAATTTTGCATGTATATTCATAAGGGATATTGGTCTGTAGTTTTATTTTTTTGTTGAGTCCGTTCCTGGCTTTGGTATCAGGGTGATGTTTGCTTTGTAAAACATGTTGGGGAGGATTCCTTCCTTCTTAATGTTGTGGAATAATTTTTGCAGCATGGACACCAATTCTTTTTTGTAGGTGTGGTAAAACTCAGCTGTGAAACCATCTGGTCCAGGAATTTTTCTATAGGAAGGTTTTTTATTGCTGCTTCAATTTCAATACTTGATATTGTTCTCTTCAGGAATCCTATTTCTTCCTGAATTACTTTATGAATCTGGGTGCACCCTTACTGGGTGCATAAACATTTAGAATTGTTATATCTTGTTGTTGAATTTTTCCCTTTACAATCATATAATGACCATCTTTGTCTTTCATTACTTTTGTTGATTTGAAGAGCATGTTACCCGATATTAGAACTGCTACACCAGCTTTCATTTGGTTTCAATTTCCATGGAAAATTGTTTTCCTTCCCTTCACCTTGAGTCTGAATGCATCCTTGTGAGTTAGATGTGTTTTCTGAAGACAGCAGATACTTGGCTTGTGTATATTTGTCCATTCAATCAGCCTATGTCTCTTTAGTGGGCAGTTCAAGCCATTCACATTATTGAAAGAATTTATAAGTGGAGTGGATTTCTGTTCATTCTGTTAGGTACAACGTTGTTGCTTTGTTTTACCTCTTGAGCCAATTTTGCATCTGGCCTTTGACCTTTAGCTTTTGGGTGATTTAACACTGATGAAGGTCTATCGTGCTGATCTGTATTAATACAGTTCTGAGTACTTCCTGTAGGGCGTGTCTCATCTTGACAAATTCCCTCAATGTTTGCTTGTCTGAGGAAGACTTTATTTCCCCCCATATACGAAACTTAGTTTTACAGGGCACAAAATTCTAGGCTGGGCATTATTCTGTTTGAGAAGACTGAGAATGGCACCCTAGTCCCTTCTGGCTTGTGAGGTCTCAGTTGAGAAGTCTTCAGTTAGTTTGATGGGATTTCCTTTGTAGGTTACCTGCTGCTGTCACCTTATGGCTTATAGGAGGGCCTCGTTCATGTTTATTTTGGCCAGTCTGATGACTATGTGTTGTGGTGTTTTCCTCTTTGCAATGAATCTCCCAGGAGTCCTTTGATCTTCTTGTACCTTCATATCTAGATTTCTAGAAAGGCCAGGGAAATTTTCCTCAATTATTCCCTCAAATAAATTATCTAACCCTTGTGTATTTTCTTCTTCACCCCCTGGGATGCCTATGATTATTATGTTAGGTCTCTTAACATAATTCCATATTTCTTGTAGGTTTTGCTCATTTCTTTTATTTCTTTGCTCTATCTCTGTGACAGAGTTGTTTAATTGAAAGTGCTGTCTTCAAGCTCTGAGATTCTTTCTTCTGCTTGATCTAACCTATTCTTAAAGATTTCCACTGTGTTTTTTAATTCATTGAATGAATTTTTCATTTCCAGAAGTTCTGATTGATTTTTCTTTAATATTTTATTTTGTGTGTGTGAATTTTTCATTCATTTCCTGTGCTGTTTTTGTGGTTTCTTTTGTTGAGTTTCTATTTTATTTTGCATTTCACTGAGCTCCTTACAATCCGTGTTCAAAATTCTTCACATATCATTTCAAGATTCTGAATTTGGTTGGAATTTATTCCCAGAAAGCTGATGTTCCCTTTTGGGGTTGTCCTTTCACTTTGATTCTTCATACTTCCTGCATTAGTTCACCAATTCCTTCCCATCTAGAGCAGCTATTGCTTCTTACTTTTGGATTTTATTTTGTTTAGATAATGACATGCCCAGTTTAATCTTGGAATCAGTATGTGGTGCTTATGGGTGAGAATTGACCACACCCTGTATGATGAGTCAGTAAATGCAGTAAAGGAGTGTGCAAATTGACCTCCCTGTCTGTAGGTGGCACTTGCCAGAAGGAACATGCTGCAATGTTGTTTTTGCATCCTGTGACCAGCACTAGTTCCCCAGGGAAAGCACTCTAATGCCCCAAGTGATGAATGGGGCCCTGGAACTTCCAGGTTTGTCCTTTTTCTCCACCTCAGCAGGGGCAGATGGGGGAGTGAGGCTGGGCATGGCTGGGTTGGGTGAGCCTGCCCTCAAGCTCCACAAGTGCTTTTGGCAGGGATCAAAGGTCTGTTCCCTGCTTTTGGGCAAAGCTGCCAGGGAGGGGCTGAAGTGTCCCCACTCAACAAGAAAGTCTGCATGTGAAGTGCGACTGTCTGTGACCCTCAATTAGGTAGTCTAGAACAGGCCTCACTCTTTTCTACTTTCTCCTTTTCTGCAGATTTGCCTGGGCCTCTGCTGGCAGGCAAGATGTGAAGCCAGCTGAGCTCCACCATGACTGTGATGTGGGCCAGGAGGTTCCCTGGTCAGGATCCCAGTCTAATTTGGGAGTGCAGCTCACCCATGGCAGAAGGGGTGCCCTCCAAGTATGCTGCAGCTAGGACCCAGTCTACACTCTCACCCCTGATCTACCCCATAGTCACCAACACCTCAGGAGACTAAATCACAAATATCCCCTCTGTGCCTCTAGGCAATGCAATAGAGACCTGGGTGTGTGGGAACTGGCCTGCTAGCCCATCCCCTGGGTCCCAGAGATCAATCCCTGACATTTCCAAGGAGAAGGATGCTGGTCCCAAGTCACCCACAGGGTGTCCAAGCTGATTCAATGTACCTCTGTCTTGGGATGTATCCCACTCTGCTGGAGTCACTGGGTAAACAGCAGCAGGGTGGGCTGGCAGGCAGGGAGCTCACAGTCCAACCATCCCTCAGTCTGCTGCAGGACCCCAAAAGGAAAGATCTGAATCTCCTTTCCTGTGGAAACCTTAGTGTGGTGGTTGTCTTTCTTGGCAACCATGGGTGGGGGAGGGGAAGGGAGTAAAAGAGTCTAGGTGGAGGAAAGTCCACCCTCTGGTGATCTCCAGCCCTCTCTCCAGGAGGCAATCTGCCCAGAATGATGGGGCTCTGGAGTCATGCAGATCTCCCGGGACCTACCCGACCCCCTGTGGTTCCTGCAGTCTAGGCCAGAGTTGGGAAACGTGTGTGTGGGGACAAGCAAGATGGAACCTGAGGGGTTGAGGACCCTTGGGGAAGAAAAAAGTGCCCAATGGGTAGAGAAAAAATATCACACCTACTGTGCTGCTCAGGTCTGTGAGGTGGGAGGTGCCCCGGGGTGGGGGTTGGGAGACTGGTGCCCTGTCCACAAGAAGCTCTGCACTCACTGGCAGCAGAAGTCTCTTGGCTTGTATTGGCAGAAGGTCTCTCTAGCAGCTCAGCATCCCACTAGCAGTCCGAGATGCGAGGAAGGGGGAAGTTAACCAATCCACTTACCCTTCTTGCTGGTCTTTGAGCCTCTCAAGGCTTAATTCCCACTGATGCCTTTCTCCTTCTAGTTCTCCTCTGCAACCTCTTCCTGTGGTGTCTTCAGTAGGTTCAGGCATCCTTCCTTCAGATCCTCTTCCCATCTATGTTTGTCTGTTTGTTTTTTCTCTTTCATCTAAAACTTCTCCTTCTTACAGAGACACTCTGGCTGGTGATGTCTCTGGTCTGCCATCTTGCTTTCAACCAGAATTTTTAAATCTGCAGAGTTTCTATAATTTTCGTATAAACATTGTGTCATAAAACTTGATTGATTCACGCAAAGGCTTAATATAGAGTTTTGAAATAGTTGAAAACTGATGTTAGAAAATAGAGGGATATTTTCTTGAATTTTTGAAGGTAAAAATCCATTCACAAGTCTTTCATTATACTGTGTAGTTGTAAATAAGTGCATTTGTTTTGAAGATAATGAGGAAAACAGTCATAGGGAGTTATTGTTCCAATGAATGATGTTTTGCTAGAGTTAAAACATGTTAAGTGGGAAAACATTTACTATTTTTTTAGGGTGGTAGGTTTATTATATATTTATTTTACTTCTTTTTAAAATCTTTCTTTAAGTATACTTGATGCATAAAAAAGCATATACATTTAATGTGTATGTCTTGATGAGTTTGGACATATGCATACACCTATGAAGCCATCATCACAACCAAGGTACTAAACATATTTATCATCTCTAAAAATTTCTTTATGTTCTTTCCTGTGTGTGTGTTTTTCAATAACACTTAACATGAGATCTACCCTCATAACATAAATTGCATGATATTGTACTAACTATAGATATTATGTTTTACAGTAGAATTTATTCATCTTGCATAACAGAAACTTTATATCCATTGAAGAACAATTCTGCATTTCACCCTCCCCTCAGGTTCAGGTAATCATCATTTGACTCCCTGCTTCTGTGAGTTTGACTATTTACTTCATATAAGTGAAATCATGCAATATTTGTCCTTCTCTGCTGACTTATTTCACTTAGCATAATGTCCTCTAGGTTTATTTGTATTTTTGAAAAATAGCAGAATTTCCTTTTTTCAAGACTAAATAACAGAGAAACATGTACTACTTAAGTCATAGTTTCCTTTGTATAAGTTGTTCCAATTTTTATAATGATAGGGATAGCCAAATCATATTTTATTTTATGTTACTCTGTTGGCATATTGGTTCCAAATAAATGGCTCAGAATTAGCCTGGTCGGGTTATTCTTTGAAAAGGCTCATTAAAAAAGATAAAATGTCCCAGAAATATACTCTGATTTCTGATGTTTTTGAAATAAACAAACCCACTTTAAAACAATATTGGGTTTCAGACATTCACTTTAAGACAATATTGGATTTCAGACATATTCACCATGAAAATTCTGTGATGAGTAAAAGAGAAAAATATCAGCAAACTATATGGTACATTGATTTTCTAATTTTTAGTATACTGAAGCATTGCCTTCACATCTTTTTTCCATCATAGAAAATTGATTCCAAACTCTACTTATGATTTTCTTTATAAATACAATTCAATTCAGTTGAATAGCTTAGATTTAGTAATCACTTTTATTCAGTTGTGTATTTCAGCCTATATAGCTAAAAATATAGAGGTTGTATTACATATGCGATGATTTTTCCTATAGTCTCCTTCATTTTGAACTAGTGCTCAATAGGTATCATTTCATTTTTTTTGAAAAAAACTATAATTAAAAGAAGGAAATACAGTTTTTGTTCTTCTGAAAGTACACACCTAGGAGTTGAGGAATGATAATATAGGCTTAGTGAGCACAATTAGTTGGGTTATAAAATATAAATTACACAAATCACAAATCACATTTTATTTAGAAAATGCTGTATATAATTCAGTTAATTCAGTTAGAGCATAAAATGAAGAGTATGATAAAAGTAATTTATAACTTAAAGACTCTAAATTTTCTCTTAACGCCATATAACCTCATTGAAATTTACAGTACATTAGAACTGTTGGCTGACTTGCTTTTCGAAAGAACAATATTTGGATCACAATCAGGTAGGCTGGAAGAACACACACAGGGCACATTAGTCCAGCCAGACACAGGAACATGATCTACACTGTTCTGAAATCACTCCCATGTTCAAATTCTCATATGGGCAACTTGTACTGTTCACAGTTAAAATCATTAGAAAGAAAACTGATTCAACTCAGGGAAGTCTCCTGGTGGATCAAATATTTCAGCAAGTAACTGGAGAAGTTTCATCTGGTGAAGATCTACTCTTGACAAATTATCACAGAGACTTATTTGCTTCTCTATCTGCATCCCATATTTGAACTCTTCATAATAGTCTCACTGATCCCTTTGCAGAATCCTAGCCTTCTACATCCTCTTTTAAAAATTTGTTTTATTTAATCAGGAATCCACTTTTCTACAAATGTGGTTTTCTTATGCTTTCTTTTTCTCCCATATGTAGGGATTTTTTAAATAATGTGGATTATTCATGGGTTATAACTAGAAAAACCGTGCCATTCAAATGCTAGCTATCGAGAGAAATAAAAACAAAACATGTAAAAACAGACTTCATTTTTTAGGGAAGTCTGAAATTTTCATGACTTTTGAAGGCTTTCCACTGAAGTTTTTTAGCATTGGCTTTATGAAAGATCCATCAAGTTTTGACAGCGCTGTTTGTTTAAGCAAGGTGAAATGAAAAACATAACTATTTAGTCAACTTTCAGGCAGCAAGATTCTCCTCTTACAGCGTAAGGAAAAATTATTAATAAGGACCACTTTCTAATACTCTTAGAAAAATACTGACTTCTGAATATTTACCCAAATGTTTTGACAATAGAGCATTTTAAAGTTAGTAGGATTTTTAGTATGGCAAAATGTTTAAAGGGCATTTCCAGATTTACTATGTATGTTTTATAAAATACCACCAATTTCCATATTTACTCTCTCCTGGGCAAGTGTGTGGTTGTAAGGATAGGTAGGTGGAAAGAAACACAATATTGTATGTTTTTGCCCAAATATTTAATGACTGTGTTAGACAGTAAGTAGGTGGTAAATATCAGAATTTTTGGCTGATAACTTGGATAAGAAAAAAAAGTAAAATAGTGTTTCTAATTGCTTCATTGTTTCTTTTCGGAATAAGTACATGTAAATAGTTGGTTATAATCAGTGCTATAGTTTGAGTAGCTATCAAGGTAAGAAAAGAAACAATGAGTAGGAGATAAATGAGTATTTTAAAGCAAAACCTGAAGCTTGGGTTTTGAAGATGCAAATGATGGAAAAGGATATTTTCTGTCACTGGTTTTTAGGGGGAAGAATATAAAAATATAACTTGATATAACTATTATTTTCTCTTATTGAAAATTTCTCCCTCTCTCTAATAGAGAAAGAAGAAAATATTTGTTCCAAATAGTTATAAGTTCACTACAGCTCTTGCTGAAAGGCAATATTTTTATTTTTAAAGAATTGTACTGTTTTCATTCTCTCAAGCTGAAGTTTAGTCCTTACTGCTACAGTTTTGCTATGAATAAGTCATCTACTCTCTTAACATGTGTCAGAAAGTTTTAAAGCTCAGGTAATAAGAGTATGTTATTTTTCTTCTGTCTCTTAAACTGTTGATAGTAGCCAAAGACAATGACATTTCAGCAAAGCAGATTTGCTAAGGGAGATTTTTGCAGACTCCATAGACTTTGTGTACTGCAGAATATTGTACTCTGCAAGACCATTCTACAGGGTTCCTCAGGGAATTCCTGTTTCTTTGTTGGAAAAGACTGCAAATAAACTCAACAATAAACTTGAGTAAACTCAAGTTTACTCAACAAATATTGAGTATTGAACTATTGTGTATTGGACATTGTTCTAAGTGTATCTTTAATATTCTGTTTCTAAGTTGAAGGAAAGTGATATCTTTTAATCTGACATACACATGTAACTATGTACTAGAAGTTTGTGCATGTTGCATCTCCCTGTTTTGACGTGGTGAAGACATAGAGGATACTGACATGGCCAAGAAGGAATGGCGGATGGGCAGTGAAGGCCGGCTGTATGAGTGTTTGGGCATTCAGGTAGTGGCATTATGATCTTCCCAGACAACATACTAAATGACATAGTGACTTCTGCTCCCTTACTCTCATTTGTAATCACAAACATTCTTTAATACATTATTCTTCTCTGTCTTTTACTTTTAATTTCTACTGACAATCCCCATGTCAGGCCCTTCTTTCATTGTCTGATGGATGTAAAAGCCTCTGACTTTCTGTCTAAATAGTACTCTGATTAATTTTCTAATGCATTCCTTTGAGTCTGTCCCTTGTCGGCTGAAAAATTTTATAGAATGTCTCCTCAAATAATCTTAAAGTGATCCATATCCCTTTTATTAATGCACAAGGAATTATAAAATAACTTAATTAGAATCCTTTAATAGAGCAGATAATTGGACATTTTAGGAAATTGAGGCTTAAGAAGCTTAAATGATGGGTTCAGGTTTACTAGTTATTAGGAAGAAGTGTTGGAACTAAATAGAGGTCTCAAAGTTTAGGTCTGTGTACTCTTTCTCATTATGTAATGTTTTCCCCTAAATCTATCATTTTCTTCTACCATGTAAGAATTCCTAATGGTCAGGGACTGTAAAAAGACACACAGAAGAGATAGAAGAAAATATGAACTTTCTCACCATGCTGAAGGATTTGTAAATGTAAATTGTTTACTTGAGCTGGTATATTTGTTGTTCAACCTTCATTACATCTAAAATCTGATTAGAGTGGGATAGATGTTGTTCAGTAAATGGATTAACAAATGAACAAAAAATAAATGTTGAATGTGATATTCTGGATATATTAATAATTTCAGTGTAAAAGCTTGTTAGAAGTCCTTATAACTGTCTCAGGGAATTAGGAACTATACATCACAAACTATACTGTGGGAATCTGATTAGTTTTGCAATTCATGTGTTATTTGTTTGATTTTTTTCAATTACTTTCCCACAGAAGTAACCTGATCAATAATGCACCCTTTATTTATTTTCCTTTGCTATCTCATATTTTTTTTTCTCTTACCAATGTTTTTTGGTGTCACCTCTCAAAGAAACTGCTTCCACTCAAATCTGTGTTTTACAGTCTTCTCTGAGGGAACCCAAACTAAGACAACTATTTAGGATAAAACTCTATCTCTAGTTGTTTACACTGGTTGCTCAGAAGTAGTTTGTGTGGTCATCTCTAGGAATTTCCCAACTATTTAGTACTGCCATTTTCATTGGTATCCTCATCACTGCTTCAATTTCTCTTCTTTTGACTTCCTTAAGACTTCTTTGTATTTCTCAGGTTGGTTTCATTTCAAGATTCAAGATTCTGATCCTTAATTATATATTAATTACATTACTACTTTTCCAAATAAGATAACATTCATAGGCTCCAGATTTTTGATGGGGATATCTTTGGGAGATTATTTTTGACGTGCCACAGTCCCATTTGAGGAATACTTCTTTGAGATTTAGGCATCTTGAAATTAATCAAATGGAAAGTTTTTAGGAGAAAAATGGGTGTTAGAGAGTTTTTTTCATTTTCTAAGTCACAAATATTTGGTTAATTTTGAGTATTTGGTTCTTCCAAGAAACTCTCACTGCCCATCATTTCACTTATTGTTTCTTTATTGTGGCATGAGAATGCTCCCCTAGATTCAATTCAACATTCGGTTAACCTGTACTGAGAAACTCTCAGGTGTTGTGTACTGTTCTAAACTCTCTAATAAATATTATTTTTAGTCTTTGCAACAAACAGAGGCTGTTAGAGGTTAATTGCTCAAGTTCCTTTGGAATCCAATCTCTTGATTTCAAATTCAATGCTTTCTCCACTTCTCTACAGAGATAAACCTGGAAAGGCAGAGTTTGGGAAGGAGGAAGGAAGGAACATATTAAGTTGTTAATGGCTGTTGCCTAAATGCCTAATGGAAGATTTAATAAGAATTATTTCATAGCTATCTGAGAGCAAGAATGGGCCATGGCTAGCTCGGGAGTTTCTAAGAACATTGAAAGGAGAGATAACCCACCTACTTCGCTAGTATCCTTGGGTTTGGCCTACATCAGGATACAGGTGGGTCTGATTGCTTTGCTGCAGCAACAGGCTGGGACCAGCTGGGACTAAGGGGGTGGTTACACTACAAAGAGATTCCCCAGCTGGAGTGGTTCTCAAGGGGAGGTGGTGTGGGGGCTAAGCTGCTGTGAACAACTGGGTGGCCAGTGGGTTGTGGTATGCGCCAGCCTGAGAGGGATCTTATTTACGGGAGCCAGTTCCAGCTGGTAGTCACACAGGATGGAGGCCACCCTGTGGAGATGGTAGGAGGCAGGGGTGAGAAAAGTGTGGGCCAGGGACCAGTGCTGAGCTTAAGTAACAAAAAGAATGTTATGAGCAACCAAATGTCAAAATGTGCCGGGTTCTTGGCGGTGCATCTTGTCCACTCCTGTCCATAAGGATGCAGCTGCCTGGAGTAGGTACAGCGCCTGACACTATTCTGATCTTGTGCCCTGAATCATCTGGCAAAAATGCTCTGACTTGTTGTCTCCCCTTAACTAATTACATTGGTAAGGGAGTCATAGAATCAGGTTATAAAGTAGTAGTTACTCTTTACCCCTTACATGTCTTTAATATTTTTGACCCACAAAATGTAAATAGTTTCTCATTCCACCTCTCTTTCTCATACAGAGATTGTGAGGATCAATAAAAAGTGTATAAATGGCTTTCCTGGAAAGAATTGCTATGTAATATAAACGGGCCTTGGAAAGGAGTTGAAACAGCACAAAATATCTGATTTTCGAAGCATGAAAAACTAGTGATTAGTTGTGGAAAAGAGAAGGCAGGAGACAATTTTTTTCCCCCATGAGAATAACTTTGGTTGTCTTATATTCTTTATTATGTATTTGTTCATTATGTTGAAATTATTGGCCAGAGATTCTGACATGAGTGTTTTTGCTGCATTTCCACTTAAAACTGTCTCCCCATTTCTCTTTAAAACAACTTAGTTGCTAATGTGGAGATTCACAACCTAAATGCTTATAATGTATTTTGGAAATACTTCTCACCATGGTAATAAAGACACGGTCTCTGTCTCATTTGTTTGTCTCGGCACAACTGGCATCCTTTTCTTTCTCTGATCCTAAACGTTATACTCTGGTAGATAGAACTGTGGGCATAACAGTGGTGGAGAAAAAGTAGAACCAGGCACAACTCATGAATTTTGATCTATATGTCTCAGAAATTCAGATGAAATAAAATTTCTAAACTGGTTTATTTAGGATCGTATGAGTAAGAAAACATAACAATTGAGTGTAATGAAATGTCTGCCTGATTTGTGAACAAATCCAAGGATGTTCTCAAGGGGGACATTTTGCTCCTTTGCTTCAATGCCTAACTGAATAGAGGAAATTCCAAAAATAGCAAGTCTGGATGGCACTCCCCTGGAACCAGCAGGGTACATCTCTGCATGGTGGGGGAGGAGGGTAGTGAGTAGTGGCCAAATCCATTGAATCACTCCTTACCTCATTCTTTGATGATAACATGAAACATTTTGCCAGTCTTTGGAAGTCCTATTTTATTGATCATTGTCCTCCTAGAAAAATCCATGCAGAACTGTGATGCTGTGGGACCTTATTTGGCTAACTCACAGAGGAGGGTGGAATTGCATACTTTCACCAAAGATATACCTTCTGCACTGACCATCACTCACTGACCCAGAAAATTTTACATTATCAAATAGAATATTCACAAGGCTGATTAAATGGAATAATTCATAGTCCTGCACTATTTACATTTGCATTACTTAACTAATGTCTGGGCTAATCTCAAGAACAGAGAATATCTTGTAACTTATACTTGCTTGACCAGGTCTGCACATTACAGTGATATCTCCCAGAAACAAAAGGACAAGAAAATTTGTTTTGACTATTAAAAAAAAAATTTCTCAGTTTTAAAAGTATTAATAGTTGCATCTCCCTTAATTTATGGTATATCATGTGCAAAAGTACTGAGTTTTAGGCTCAAAGCACTTAGCTACACCATGAAAAAACAAAGATTTAAAAATAGACATTTATGTTTCTTTTTTTGAAAAAAATATCAAATATGCTAAAATGCCACAGTCTGGCTCAATACTGGTCCTTGGCTAGCTTAACATTACATATTAAACACATAAGAAAATTTTAATACTGTAAAACTACCATAAATGATTTATTTTGATCTATGATTATTAATAGAAGAATGATAGAAGTAAAATAATTGGTATGGTAGGTAGGATCTCCAGGAAAACACTCCTTTTCCTTCATCGAGAACCCCTCCAGCTGTGGTCTTATTTTTATAGAATTGGCAAGTATCCATACATTACAATGATTTTCTCAAGATGAAAGTAAATGAATGTCCCCTGTTTTATGGTTCTTTTATTGCCGTATTTTTTATAGCATTTATACATTTCTAAAATATGATATAATTTACATCTTTATGATTGCTTTTTTGTTAATTGGCATATTAGTTTGCTAGGGCTGCCATAACAAAATACCACCGACTGGGTGGTTTAAACAACAGAAATTTATTTTCTCACAGTTCTGGAAGCTAGAAGACTGAGATCAAAGTGTAGGCAGGGTTGATTTCACTCTGAGGATTTTCTCTTTGGCTTGCAGATGGCTGCCTTTTCCATGGTCTTTACTCAATCCATGCATATGTCTGTGTCCAAATTTCTTCATAAAAGGACACTAGTCACATTGGATTAAAGCCCACCATAAAGACCTCATTTTAACTTAATTACCTCTTTAAAGACCTTATCTCCAAATACAGTTACATTTTGACATACTGGGGATTAGGACCACAACATATAAATTTTAGGGGATACAATTCAGCCAATCAATTAACTGATTCATTTCCAGCCAGTATAATATAGGTTTTGTGAAGTTAGGAATTTTTTGTCTCTTTTGTTCACTTATAGCCTAAGCAGCTATATCAGTGCCTGGAACATAATAGGCACTAAATTAATGTTTGCTGAATAAATAAATGAATAATTTAGTCCACGAATAAAACAAATAAGTTTAGTGACAAATACTTAAACCTCAGAGCCCTTTCTCTACATATAACAGATGCCACATTTTCTACTAAAATCATTTGTACTTGAATTACTAAGATTTGAACAGTCTTAGTTGTGCTAATTCTGGCATATGGGCATGTCCGTAACATTTGTGGGTAAAATCTGTAATTAGAAATAAGTACCAAATAAAATGCATTAATAATTTCAAAGTGAAGTAATAAAAGTGACATCAACTGTGGAAGAGAAATGAGGAGCAGTGGGGATTCTTTGAAGCCAGTCAAACTTTAAGGACAAAGATTTGTAATTAAAACTGAAGTGAATTTAATCTTTCCTGCTCATCGCTCCTGCACTGTTAGCCTGTTTTTGTCAAACTAATTGATGGCATATGGAACAGATGCATGGTGAGATTATAGCTCCACTTTATGGCAGGGTTATAACAAATGTGATTTCCCCTCTACTATATGCATTAGCTTTCAGAAAATACACTCCTTTGTTTCTTCACACACCCCAATTTTTTCTTCTTTTGTGCAAGACTGATTAAAAGGAATCAAAGGATGTTTAATCCAAATGGAATCCATTTGATTTCTTTAATTCATTTATTGAGTTCTCACTATGTGCACTGTATGTAGAGGATACATATTCCTAACTTCAAGGAGTCTATGAGAGATTTTATAGGAAAAAGAGTATACACAATCAGTACTTTTTTGGACATATTTCAAAATTACAGTTTTTGGAGTGCATGAGGTTTAAAATCAAATCTCATAAAATTTGCTTCCCTTTTTTTCATTTCAACCAAGGCAACTCAAGAGTAAATTAGGTAATATCTTAAAAATTTCTGTCCAGAAATAATATAGCTTTTCATTAGTTTTCTTATAGCAATTATTAAACTAAGTAGGCACAGATCTAAACAATTCACTTCTAATTATAGAGTTGGAGGTGATTGAAGGAAAGCAAAGTAAAAATTATTGTTAATGATGATAATATTGCTCTATAGTTACATAGAAGAATCACTGTGAATTGCTTAAAGTGTGGTATGATTCATGTATGTTAGATTAAACTTAGGTACTGAGCATTTCAATTTGAAATGAGTGCTAGGAAGTAAAAATTTAGGTAAAGTGTGATGCCTTTCAAAATTAACCCCTGCTCCATTCTTTTTAGCTTGATTTGTAATTCTATACCTTTATGTGACCTTGATAGCATTTGAGTTTACTATAGACTGAATATTTGTGTCCTCCCAAATTCATATGTTGAAATTCTAACCCCAAATGTGGTAGTACTAAGAGGTAGAGCTTTTGGGAGGTGATAAGGTTATGATGGTTGAGCCCTCATGAATGGAATTAGTGCCCTTATAAGAAAAGATGTGAGAGCTTGCTTCCACTCTCTGTTTTCCACCAAATGAGCATACTACAAGAAGACCACCATCTGCAAACCAGGAAGTGTTCCCTCACCACACACCAGATAGGCCAACACCTTCATCTTGGACGTCTAGCCTCCAAAACCATAAAGAACACATTTCTATTGTTTAAGCCATTTAGTCTATGGTATTCTGTTATAGCAGCTCAAACTGACCAAGACACAGTTCTTCTAATCAATGTCAATGAAAATACAACAAATGGAAGAACTCTCATATCTCAGTATGAACTTAAATGTTATCTCTCTGTAGAAAATTTTGTGAACACTGCAAGTAAATTAGCTACCTCTCCGGTTAATCTCCATCACAGCACCTTATTTATTTTTAGTTATTTCTTCTCTTCTTTCATTCTCTATCATCTGTGTAAATTATTATCTAGTTTTAGATATAAGTTTTATAAGATCAGGAACTAGGCTTGTCTTATTAACTATTTTATCCCCAGTGCCTAGATGGTTACCACTACTTAATATATACCCAATAAAAATTTGTCAAATATTGCTGAATAAATTATTTCAAAGTCACTTATTTTGGCCAGATGTGGTGGCTCACACCTGTAATCCTAGCACTTTGGGTGACTGAGGCAGGAAGATTGCTTGAGGTCAGGGGTTTGAGACCAGCCAGAGCAACATAGTGAGACCTGCCTATACAAAAAAAAAAGAAAAATCATCAGGGTGTAGTGATGCACACCTGTAGTCCCAGCTACTTGAGAGGCTGAGGCAGGAGGATTGCTGAGCCCAGGAGTTTGAGGTTGCAGTGAGCTATCATGATGCCACTGAATTCTATCCCAGGAGATAGAGTGAGATTCTGTCTCAAAAAAATGTCACTTATTTGGCCCAGTCCAGTTTATAGACAGATATGTATTTTATTATGTAAGATAAATAGCTGATATATCTCTTTTTAATGTTCAAAATGAAAGTAGATTTTGTAAATTCATTGTCTATTTTATTCCCTGGGCCTGGTTTGAAAAATTATAAAGTGGGATAAGCATGCTATGTTCCTATTATGCCTTCTCTTTAATTCTTTAATTTCTTAGAGTTTTTATGACCTCTTTATTTCTAATCAAAGGAAATGAAGTGAGAAGTCAGAAGTGAGAAGTCGGTACAGATGAACCAATGACATTTCTCCTAAAGATAGAGTTATATTTATAGGGAGGGATCTCAGCTTTAAATAAAATGAATGGTAATAATTCATGAATCAGTTTGACTCTAGGCATGTGTTCAACACAGTTATTGAGGAGAGGGTGGTAGGAATTCCCATTTTAAATTATGATGTTAGAATCACACTGTGCTTGCAGCCAGACACTTTGGCCACATGTCTGACCTTGTTTGAATCTGTTATGTAGCCAGATCAGGGAATTCTGTGCATATTTTAAACTTTTTTAGAAATGAAAGGGTGAAATGAGTTCCATCAAAGGTAGAGAGATGTGAATAAAAACATAAACATTTTGAAATTTTAATCAAAATAAGAACAATTGCTTGTTTTCATATGAAATAGGCAAAAATTCAGGAAACTCTGTAAATATTAGACAACTGTAAGGGACATTTCATTCAACTATAAATAGAGCTAAGTCTCTATTTCTGGCTATCTAGAGTCTGGAATCCTTCCTATTTTGGTGGGAATCTCAAAGAGACTCCAATTCCCACGAGGAGACAAAAAAGGCAAATATTTCTTTCTTGACTCCCTAGCTGCTAGGGCTCAGGTAAGTGACTTAGTCTCAAGCAAATGGATGTTCAAGCCCAGATGATTGAATCTCATAATTAATTGGAAGAGTTTTAAGTTTGTGGGAATAGTACAGTAAAGTCCAGGAGTGCAGCTGTGCCAAAGAGGACAATAGCAAATGTCCCGTGACAGCAATGCAGTCATACCAGCTTTGGGACATGACCTGGCTGTGTTCTTGGCTGTTAGCCTCTCTTGGATCCTGTGGCTTTTCCTTGAACCTTGTTGTGAGTTACGTAAGGCACGGGACATCTGTGGTAGGCAGCCTCTACGATGGCTCCTGATGGTCCCTGTCTCCATGATTCATGTCCCCTTGAGTAATCCTCTGTCCTTGAGTGTGGGCTGGACCTAATGACTCACTTCTAACCAGGAAAATATGGCAAAAGTGATGGGATGTTATTTTTGAGGTTAGGCTACAAAGAGATCATGCTTTCTGTCTTGGGTGTACTCTTTCTTACTCTCTTGCTTGCTTGCCCTGAAGGAAGCCAGCTAACATTTTGTAAGCAACCCTGTGGAGATATTCACACAGCAAGGAACTTATGTCTCTGGCCAACAACCAGCAAGGACCTAAGGTCTGTCAACACTCATGTGAGTGAGTTTGGAAGCATATCCTCTTCCAGCTGAGCTTTGAAATGATGATGGCCCAGTCTAGACCTATTTGTAGTCTTGTGAGAGACCTTTAGCGAGGACCACCCAGCTGAGTCATGCCCAGTATCCTAAATCACAAAACCTATGATATGCTGTAACTGCTTGTTGTTTTCAATTGCTGGATAAGCTATTACACAGTAATACATAAGTAATAAAATGTCCTTACAGAAAATCCATTTTCTGCTTAAGTAAAGCAGACTAGGTTTCTGTTGGTTGCAAACAAGAATATAGAAATTGTTACCAGAAGTGGAAATAGAATCTGAAATAATAGGGACTAAAGGCAGTAGAAATCTTGAAACTTATTGTATTCAATAATAAAATACTTAAAATTTTACCTGTGGTCAATTAAAATAAAATAGCCTTTTGAAGGCAAAATTTTGGGCTATGCAATGTCTGCTACCGTGGAAGAATAGTAAAGGAATGAGAAATTCAAGGGCATAAAGTGGGTGGCTTTTTCTATGGACAGATCAGAGGCAAATAAAGGGGGCGAATCCCTAGATCCCTAGATTAGGGCGCAGGTGTTCTATGAACTTGCTAAAGATTCACTAATTTTTCAAAGCCATAGGGCTGTATTAGTCAATAGTCAAATGAATAATTTGACCTAATTACTTTCCAAATTATAATATCAGTTGAAATTTTGACTCATGATGTCTTTTATACAAAAGTCTGCAAACTAAGAATTGGGCTAGTAAATCTAGGGGGATGTGAAGTACGTGGCAAATTTTAAACTGCCAACTCCATTGAACCTCCCATGGCAACCAACGCAAGCTCTCCTTTCCTTTCTGAAAAAGTTGTTCTCTCTTTGCCTAAAGTTGCCATAAATCTTTGACCTGTGGAAGATTCCTTACTAAGACAACTTTCTTCATTTCCACTCTGAGAATACTTTTTATTGTTTACTTGGTTAGCTGATTGGAACCTATACTTAATGGTGGCCCATATTTAGTGAAAGACAAATGCCAGAAATTTCTTGGTCATAGTGGAGAAGAAGAAATTAAAGGGCTTTTGGGAAACTTAAAGGTAAAGTGAATTTATTTAATATGACTCAATAAGGCTTAGGATATACTTTATTTGACAAAACCATGAAAAATAGATTTGTGGGATAAATAGCATTACCTTGGAGCCAGGCTTTACAGATTGTTCTCTGTAGGTTGGGCATACTATGAGATGCTGGAGGTGTAACTGGTTTCTTGATTGTAGTAGGGGTGGTTGGATCTGGGAAAGGTGGAAGCCAAGGATCAGCCCTTCACTATCATTGACAAAGTGGGAAACATAGTTAAATAGTAGTTAGAATGACTTACCTGCCTATTAGGTAGGGAGAGATAAAATAGTTGGCCAGTCCGCTAAGATTCTACTTGATTGGAACTGAGGCCCAACAAATTACATTATTAGAGAATCTATAGCCCTTTTCCCAATTATCAAATGAATCAGTCTAATGACCCAGTATCTATGAATGAAGAGAGTTCAAGGTATCCTTGAGGAAAAAAAAACACATACTGTGAATCCTCATTCTATTAATAGGATTATTCAAATTATTCTATTTCCATTTGCCATCACAGCTATGCCATTATTAGGATTATTTGGCACTGCCTGTGAGTAGACACTAATTCACAATTCTACTGCAGATTATCAGAGTAGAGGCTTATGGAGAGTTAGCTGATAAATAAAATTTAGACCATTGGTGGGGGGCAATTGGGGAGATGTTGGTGAAAGATAAAAAATTTTAGTTAGAGAGGAGAAATGAGTTCAAGAGATGTATTTGTCAATGTGGTGACTATAGTTAATAACAATGAATTATATAATTGAAAATTGCTAAGAGGATAGATTTTAAGTGTTTTTAACATAAAAATGATAAGTATAGGAAATAATGCATATGTTAATTAGTTCTATTTATCCATTCCTCAATGTATACATATTTCAAAATATCATGTTGTATACCATAAATATATATAATTTTTATTTGTTAAGTAAAAAAGTTTTAATAATGCATATTAAGAAGTTAAGAAAAATACAAAAAATGCATACAATAAAGTTCCTAAGTAGGAATAGTAAAATTTTGACCCAAGCAGTACTGCATCCCTGGGGGATCGTTAGAGATTTGTGCCACAGTCAAGTATTTGAAAGATGCAGGGGAATTGATTCCTACCCTATCCTCATTTCTCTCTCCAATGTGGCTGGTGCTGAAGATAGATGACTTCTAGAAAACGACAGGTGGTTACTTCAAATGCAACTGCTGTTTCAAATGTGTTCCCCTTACTGGAGCAAATCAACATACCCTGACATCTGGTGTGGAATTATTTATATGAAAAATGATTTTTTTCCTTATGTCTTTTATTCTATTGAGCAGAAGACACCAGGAGTTTTAAAAGCTAGCATTGTATCTCCAAAATTTAACCCAGAATTCTAGTCACATGTAGTTTCACTATATTGTTCATATCATGCTGACAGGACCTGGAAAGCAATTATCTTAAAGGTGATGATATGAAAGTTGCTTCGCATTAATCAATTAATTTAAAAATAGCCATTGCATGCCTATTTTGTGTCAGTTACCTTTTTAGTGGTTAAATTCTAGCAGTGAACAAAAGGGAATAAGTTTCTGTTCTCATGAGCTAACATCATAGAAGAGAGAGACATTATAAACAAACAAGCATATACATCACATATCAAATTCTGGTGAATGCTATGAAGAAAAATAAAATAGAGTCATGGGAATAAAGGAGGTCAGAAGGTGCGGCACTGTTACCTAATATTGGGGCTTAGGGAAGGTTGAACTGATGGGGTGACATACCAATGGAGACATGGTGGAAGAAGGGGAGCACAACATGAAATATCTTGGGGAAGGAAGTTCCAAATTTGGAGAGTAGTAAATGCAAAGCAGTGGCCTACATTTCAGTGATCAGAGAAGCTGATACACTGTGAGTGAGGTGGGGATAAGGATAGAGGGAGCCGATCATATAGGGCATTGTTGTCCATCTTTGAGTGAGTTGGGAAATGAGTAGATGGTTTTGTGCACAAATGTGACATGATATTATTTATATTTTAGAAGGCCCATTGTGGTGGATGTATTATGAATACACTAGGTGGAAAAGTGGATGTAGTTAAAAGACTACAATTGCAATTAAGATGAGAGATGATGGTGTCTTGAAGCAGGTTAGTAGTAGCAGGAGGTCATGAGAAGTAATTGTGCTGTGGATATATTTTTTAAATAGAGCTAGATAATAGTTTTGATGATTGGATTTACAGTATAAGAAAAAGAGAAAAACCAAGCTTTTGATCTGAGATTAGCCACAGAGGAAATGACTACACTCTTTAGACTGGAGAAACTACAAAAGGAGGTGGTATTTCCAGAGTCAAAAAATTTGAGCCATCGTGGATATACAGCCAACATAGGAGTTTCCCAGTGGAGCTAAGGCAAGGAGGAGAATCACTTGCTGCTTGATATTTCACAGAAAATAGAATGAGAGGGATAGAAATAATCTAGCTTTTATTCTATTCCTGCCTTCCAGTCTTCTGCCAGTGCAACTCATTGCCTGAAGTGATCTGGAAGCCAGAAGGCAAGGGAACAGGGGAAGGCAGGGAATGAATCTGAGAGCAAACAGGCAGAGGAACAAGATGATGATGAATAGACTGTTAGCAATAAGAGTTTGGACTTTAGGGGACAGGTCTGGGTTTAATATGTAAATTTGAGTATTTAACTAAAAATTTTTTAAAGCCAAGGGACTCAATTAGAATAAGCAAAAATAATGAAGAGAAGAGAACTGAGAACAGAAACTTCAGCCCTCCAGTATTAAGAGAATGCTTATACAAGGAGGAAGCAGCAAAGGGCACTGAGAAAGAATACTCAGTAGTGAAAGGATCTGAGAGAGTCATGTCCTGAAATCTAATCATAAGATGTTCGAGGAAGATGGTGATCATCCACATCAAATGAGTTGAGTGCTGAGAACACAGTCACTGGTGATAGCAATATGGTTGTTCATGGTGATCTTTGTAACAGGGACAACACTAGGGTAAGGCAAGTGAGGTGCTTGCCTTGAGTACCAAAAATCTTAGCATTTTAATGCAATTAAATAATATTTTAATGCAATATTTAAAAAATGAAAATGCTAAAACAGAATATCAAAAGTTTAAATAACAACAGTATTAGTAACTGTACTGTGCTGAACCATATTGGTGACTGAGGGAAAAGGAAATACCAATAATATTGAATCTGTCATTATTTAAAATTTTGATAAGTTCATTGGGACTTTTTGCATTAATTTAAGTTTTTAAAATATTGTATTAAAATTATTTGAATGCTGTATTTTTGGTGCCCATTAAATTTTATAACCACAATAAGTACCTCATTTTAGTACCATGTCTTCTGAAGAAGAGCTCTTTCATTTGAGGGATGAAGGTAAAAGTCTAGTTGGACACTGAGGAGGGAAGTGCTGGTGGATTGAGTAGAGAGAAGAGTGAATAGGTTAAGAAACAGGTGGATGGTTGCTCCTTCATCCTGGGTTCAAGAATAAGAACACACATGGAGCAGATGTGCAGACTGGAGCTAATTCACAGCTGACTTGCAATTTACTTGTAATTTAGTGGAGAGTGAAATGTGTATTCTTATACACTTCTGATATATGGAAGTTGTTAGCACAGCAAAGGTGACCAAGAGAGGTTCTTATCCCTTGGGAATGAGAATTTGAGATATCTCATTAAATGAAGGATCTTGATTAGCATAGGCACTGTGTCTTAGTCCATTTAGGCTGCTATAACAAATGCCATATACTAGGTAGCTTTAAAGTACAAAAATTTATTTTTCACAGTTCTGGAGGTTAGTAAGTCAAAGATTAAAATGCCAGCAGAGTCAGTGTCTGGTGAAGTCTTGTTCTCACTGACAGTGTTTTCTCACCACATCCTCATGTGGCATTAATAGAAAGGGTGAATGAGCTCCCTTGGGCCTATTTTATAAGGGCACTAATCCCATTAATGAGAGCTCTACCCTCATGACCTAACTACCTCCCAGAAGACTCCAACTAATAATATCATTACCTTGAGGGTTAGGATTTCAACATATGAATTCTGAGGGTCTGGGGTACACAAACATTCAGACCATAGCATGTTGTTTTGAGGCAAAGAGACTATAGAATGCATAGTGGAGGAAGGAAATAATAAATATTGATTACAACCACATAGGCAGTTGCAGAATTGAAGACTGTAGCCTATACCTATATTTTTTTCTTCATTATGTTTGGATATCTTTAGTCAATTGAAATGGTTTTTACTTTTTATGTACTTATTTATTTTTGTGTTGTCTTTTCCTACTCCAATATACAGAAAGTTGGTTGTGGTGAACTGTATGGCTTAGTCACCAATTGTAGAATATTCAGATAAAATTGTAAAAAACTATAGGAGGATAATTATAGACTAAGTAATTTATGAGGCTTTAGGAGGATGTGATCACTTTTGTGATTGTATCAAGACAAGTTGTATTGTGTCACCAAAACTTTTGTTTTAGAGTGGCAAATATGAAATAAAGTTTATGTATCCTGAAGAGTGAAAGCTGTGAACTCTATGAAGCCTGTGGAATGTCTCATAAAATGAGCAGGAGGCACAAATCTGCTTACCTTTATGAAGAATGGAGTGAGACCAAGAGTCCTTTTGACTGATCCCTAGAAGTTGATGGCAGATGCCCTAAACTCATCCATGTGGATTCTCCTACCTGGGCTTAGAAATCATCAAAGTGTGACATAGAGTCATAGTTAAAAATTTTTAAGGCTTCAGTGATTGACTATCCAACTCTGTGCTGGTTAGTGTGGCATTAGATGCCTTTGAATAAAACTGTGCCCATGATGAGACTTGGATGCATTTTCCCCTTGTTCTGAGTTTCATATTGCAGCTTTCTCTCAATTGTGTCAGTGACTGAGTGACTGATATATTAATACTTCCAGCTGGATATTGCTGTTTTATTACCCAAGTTGATTTCTTTTGTTTGCAACTAAGAACCCTGACTGGTACACCTAGATTCTGAAGAAAAGGCAATAAATCATTTCACCAAAGGTTTATGTATTGAAATTCAGAACTGAGACTAGTCTAAAATGAGATATAAGGATGTTTGGATGACTTCAGATGTCATTTTGTAGGTCCTGTTAAGAGTGACCACAATAGTTAAGAGTATGTGTATTTTAGAATGTTTTTGACAGCATTATTAATCACAAAACAGAAAAATAAAAGCAAACTACCAAAATAGGTGGTCAAGCAAATGATTGTTCAACCACACTGAAAAATAATATGAAGCCATTGAAAAAAATGAATTTGATGTAAATTGTCTTTTAGGAAGTTCCATGAAATAATTTATTTTTAGAGATTAGAAAAGTGTATGTAAAATGACCCAATTTTGTAAACATATCAGTGTTCAAAGCAAAGCAGAAGCATAAAAATGACCAAACCTCGAATCACATTTTAGGATACTGGCTTTTGCCCATCACCCACTTAAAGAAATAAATATTAGAGTGAACCAGTGCACAAAACACAGTCATGCAAACACACAATCATGCTTACTCTTAATGTGCAATGCAGGTTGATTTCTATTCTATGCTATTCTATACTATTATTTTTAAAAATGTTAATCAAACAGCTCATTGATTTCATGGCCACTGGTTGGTTAATATTCATGATTTGAAAAATCACCATTTTTCACAGGCACACCACCCATTGCTTCTTGGGCATCATTGATGTTCTTGGTTTTTCTAGGTGGTATCAAAAATAGATTACTCCTGTACAAAATAATATTGCAACTTTAATTAACATCAATGTTTAGATTTACTTGTGATAAGATGTCACTAGTTAACAGTCTTATAACCTCTGACTACTGGGACCAAATCACTATAATTTAGGAAATGATTAGAAAATACGGGAGTGACAATTCATTTGTATTTTCCAGTTGTCAAAGTTCTTTCACATGTATAGCAGGGTATACCATTAGATCTGCATACCTCTCCATTTCTGAAGACTGGTGAGATAGAGCTATTGAGAATATATTTACATGAGGGACCCTGAGAACATCTGGGAAAGAACTCAAGAAAAAGGAAGAGAATCAAAATGTACTCAATTATAAGAAACGACAGTAATCTAGCACTGCTTATATTTTCCTGGATTGAGTTTGAGCCTATTATCTGAAGTGAGGTGACACAAGTTCGGAAGAATGGGCTCCACATGTACTCGCCATCAAATTGGTACTAACTGATAAACACTATGGTGCTCAAATGGTGGCAGTGTTTGCCAGGGATTATGGGTTTTGGGGGGCAGACTCACAACTGAGGGATGCAGTGAGCATTGTGGAGGGGAAGGGCATACCTCTAACCCTTGCTAGGGAGAGGCAAAGATATAAAATGTAACCAAAATGTTTGTATTCTCATATTTTCCTGAAATAAAAAAAAAATGTATACACGCAATGTTAGTTCAAAGACATCTCATTTAAAATAACATATAGCTTAAGGTCTACTGATATAGTCTTTCCTATATTCTCACAAAAATGCTTATAAAAATAGAAACAAAGAAAAAAACTAATAACACCTTAAGGGAAGTTTGGGTATCAATCTAATTTCAGAATCTGAGAGGAATTTCTGTTGACTCTAAGGTCTATGAGATTGAATTGAGAACACCATCAGTGACCCAACCAAACAATGACATGGCAAGCCTGCCTATCATGTTCCTCCTGTCATTTGCAGTATGACTGTACTTTTCTCTGGGAATGCATGCATTTTTCAGCTGCCACTAGGAAAGCACAGTACAGTCAGGCTGAGGATGTTCTATTCTTATAAGATGACATATAATTTGTAATAATGGAAATGTTTAGGAAAGCATAAAATGTTTTTAGGCTTTTTTTTTTTTTGCAATATATCATGCAAACTTTTTTCTGCTTGGCACTTTGAAATATCCTTGTTAGAAAATACAGGAGTTTCTCCTTTCTGTGAACCAGGTGATTTAAAATAAGTGGTAATTGATGTCATTGTAAATCATCTTAATTATAAAAGACATAGGAAGTGTCATGTAAGTTGAGTCTCTTCATGGTCACTGCCACTTGACATGCAGCAGGGCTTAGAAAGACTTCCACAGTGCCACACAGTATGGACAAAGGAATAGGATTTACTGGAGAAAATCTACAAATTAAGAGCCAATGAGGAGAGAAGCAGCATGTAATGCCTGCATTCTCTTCATTCCATGGAGGTAATTTCATGGTCTGGGTGGTCTAAATGAACTGGAAATTTACAGTAGCATGGAAGGTCTCCATTCTTTTGTCATTCTGCCTTATACAGGGTAAATGTAATAACAACATTGTAAGTAGGCATACAGCAGACTACTGGATCACCAGGCAGTCTAGATTTAGAAGATAGCTATTTATATATATATTATCTGGGAAACCTTGCAGCCAAGTACCTAGGTACTTTGTGGGGTCTGTAGGAAATTGAAGTCCTTTCTCCAGGGAGGAGAGAGCCACTGGTGACATGATAATTTGAGTTTAGGTATAGCCTTTGACTATAGAAGAGAGAGAAGGAGAGACAGCTTCAGCTGGCTCATTGTTTAGGCGACTCAGAGAGACCTGGTTGCTGCATCACAGCAGGTCATCTCAGAGGAGAGAAACAGTCATCAGACTCACAGTGCTTGACTCTAGACAGGCCTCTTTTTGCCCACTCCTATTAAGATCTGCTGGGGGGAACCTTAAGTTCTATTTGGATGTTTGCAACATTTTGGGGAGAGATGTCTTATAAGTGGAGGACTGAAAAATAGCTTTTGTTTTAGATTATCCTTTATATATGCCTATATGTTTACTATTTTCTGTGCTCTCCATTTCCTTGCATAGGCTCATTTTTCCATTTAGTATCACTTTTCCTTTTTCCTGAAGGACTTTATTTGTTTTGAAAGATATTTTGGCAGGGTATAGAACTTTAGGTTGACAGAGTTTTTGTTTTTTTCAGTATTTTAAAGATATTTTTCCACTTGCATTTTTTTTAATTTCAGCATATTATGGGGGTACAAATGTTTAGGTTGTGTGTGTTGCCTTTTCTCCTCTTCCCCCCCCCGCCAGAGTCAGAGCTTCAAGCATGTCCATCCCCCAGCTATAAGAAGCAACGGTGATATAGCGCCTCTTGTACTTTCCTGGATAGAGCTGGAATCCATTCTACTAAGTGAAGTATCCCAAGAATGGAAAAATAAGCACCACATGTACTCACCAACAAATTGGTATTAACTGATTAACACCTAAGTGGACATATAGGAATAACATTTATCGGGCATTAGGCAGATGGGAGGAGGAGGAGGGGATGGGTATATACATACATAATAAGTGTGATGCACACTTGCATTGTTTTTGATAAGAAATCTACTATCACTCTCATCTTTCTTTTCCTGTACATAATATGTCTTTTTTTCTTGCGCTTTTAAGATTTCCTCTTTATAGTTAGTTTTAAGTAATTTGGTTATGATATTCCTTCTTACAGTTTTCTTGATATTTCTTGTGCTTAGGGTTTGTTGAGCTTTTTGAGTAGTGAATTTATAGTTTTCCTCAAATTTGGAAAGTTTTGCGCCACTATTTCTTCAAAAATTTTTTTTCTTTTCTCTTCAATTCTTCTCTCTCCTCTTCAGTTTCATATATAGCTGTCTGCTGGAAATTGCATCATAATTTACTAATGTATTATTTCTATTTTTTGTATTTTTCATTTTGTGTTTCTTTATAATAAAGCTATAGTTTCTTTTATAAATTTCCTAATAGTTTCCTTATAGTTTATAGTGGTATGTCTTCACATTCACTAATCTTCTCTTTCAATATATAATCTGCTATTAATTTCATTCAGTACTTTTTTATCTCAGACATTAAAATTTTATCTAAAAAAATTCATTTTGAGTCTTTTATCCTTCATGTCTCTACTTAAAATGTTAAATCTTTTCCCTACCTTCTTGAATATATTGAATATAGTTATGTGCATGTTTTTAATGCCCTTATGTACAAATTCTATCATTTGTGACATTTCTGATATGTTTCTATCGATCAATTTATTTTTCCTCATTATGGATCATATTTTCTTCCTTTGCATATCTGATAATCATTGATTGGCTGCAAGACATTATATACTTTATCTTGTTGGCTATTTTTGTATTTCTATAAATATTCTTGAACTTTATTCTTGGATGCAGTTAAGTTACTTGGAAACTGGTCTTTTAGAAGTTTGTCTAAAAACTTTGTTAGTTGGGATCAGAGAAGCCAATAGTCTAGGCTTAGTTTTGCCCCATTAATAAGGCAATGCCTTTCTGACTGTTCTACCTGATGGCCTGCGAATTGTGAGATTTATTTTCAGTCTGGCTACTGGGAACACAACCTATTCCTGTTCATGTGTAACTCTGGGGGAATAGCACTAATCCTTTCGGGCATTTCCCCCCTAGTTTTGTGTAGTTTTCTAATACACAGGCAAAAATCAACACTCAGCTGAAGACTTAAAAGGGATCCTCTTCATATTTCAGGAGCTCTGTCTCTCTGTGCATGTCTCTACTCTTTGGCACATCTCTCTCTCACTCTGCTTGACGAACTCTGGCCACCTTGGCCTCCTTGGACTCTAATTCTGTTTAACTCAGGAAGACTACTGGGCTCTGCCTGAGTTCCCCCTCCCTGCCCTATGGCCTGGAAACTCAGTACAGGCAATAAGGTAAGACAATTGTAGGTCTTACCTTGTGTATTTCCCCTTTATCAGGGATCACAGTCTTTCTTTAAATCTTGACTAGAACAATTCTGTTATATGTTATCATAAATAAAAATGTGAAGCAGTCTTGGAAAACTTTTCTAATTAATATGTTCCTTGAGATTTTAAATGTTTCTTTCCCTTATTTGTAAAACTCTTAATATTTGTTGATTTGGCAGGGGTATGAGGGACTTCAATAAAATTCTCCTAAAATGATTAGAACTTTCATATTAGCCAGGAACTTGGAGAGGGTTCTTTCTATTTTAAAGATATTTCCATGTTTAGTAGCTTGAATATTTCCCTGACATATTCAATCATTATCAATAATATTTTATCTATGCAAATACCACACATTTAAGAAAACCAAAGCAATTTTGAGGAGACTGGTATCATAGAAGGGTAGTACTCCCAACAAAGGTACAAAGTATCCTGGTAGCATTACCTTCTTGAGATTGTAGATTTTCATATATAATATTTGCTCACAATATCAGACAGTGGGAATAAGAAAGAATCGTATTTTAATAGACCTACATTGAATTAAAATCTTCTAGATATTGATAGTTAGGAACTGTATGCAGTAAGCTATGTCTCAGAAAAAGATTTAAATGACACCCAAGTGAATAGAAAGTTGGGCCAAGTGAAACCCACATACTCTGACTTTTAAAAAATTCTAGATTTGAAAAATTTTTATTTAATCAGCAGAAGTAGACAATATAAATGGTGAAACTCACAAAAAAATTCTAAAATGAAGACAGAAAATATACCCTAAAATGTTAGTGTAAGAGCAATCTTTAAAAATTATCCATAGATGGAGTCAGAAAAAAATATTAAAAAACTATCATCTTTTATAGCACTATGAAGCTCTGGCCTCTATGGAACAGAAGCAGAAAGTCATTTGGAAAGCAGAGCTTGAGATGGAAAGGTAACATGATGATGGAAAAGAACAGTGAAAAATTTTAAGTGAAGGGGTAGAATTGTTACCATTGAAGAATTGAATCAGCAATGGAGGAAATCACTTGTAGAAGTGCTTCAAGATCAGAAAGAGTAAAGGTAGAGCTATAAAAACAATAAGTGAGTAAATAACACATATGGAGGATAAGGACTTGTAGAATAATTGAAAATTGTAGGACATCTGACATAAACATTAGAACACAGCAATAACCAGAGTCGTAAAATAGGAAAATATATAAACATTAAAAAATTAATATAAAGCTTAAAAAATTCCTTTTTATTTATGTAAAATTAATTCTACAAGTCCATACCTAGATATAGGCTTAAAAAATTGAGGAAAATCAGAAAAACACATCTGGCATCTCCTCTCTTGGTGAAAAGTTATTAGATTGCTTCCAAAAGGCCCAATTTAAAAAAGAGAGAGAGAGAGAGAGACTAGCCTCAAACTTCTCTTCAGCACTAAATGTCACAATCAAATGAAGTTAAAGTGAAGAATTTTGAGGGAGAAATTTGAAAATGCTAAATTGTACACATCACCAAGTTGTCTTTTTTGTTTTTGAGCAATAGAAAGACATTCTTAAATACACAAGAACTCAAATCATATATTTCACATGTAAATCTAACAAAAGTGCATAACAAATTAACCTCAGACATTTGAATAATCACTAAAAATGACAAATTCAAGAAAAGTAATTATCATAAAATTGACTGAGTTTTCCTTTGGTGAATTTGGCACAAATTTGGAAATCCAATTAAATATTATAGTTTTAGTTGTAGTCTATATCATGGGGGTTAAATTTATTTCTGTGATATTTCACTGAATTATTATTTTTCTGCTTCCAATCTATTTCTGACCATAAGAATCTTTCTTATGTTTCATTATTGAAACCCAGTTTAGACAGACTCTCTTTCCACGTTTGATGACCACTTAAAATGAATGGTAAAATACTTGCCGACACTTACTAAATAACACTATTGGGACACTGCTTGACAAATTACTAAACATGCCCTTCAGATTAGAGGTGGATAGAACAACTTAATGGCCACTAGATATGAGTGGCTAGTTTCCTTATCCTTAAAACTCCTGTAAAATTACTTAATGATGGAAGATTTTTAGGAGTGTAGATGTTCGGGCTAACAAGTAATCTAGTGGCAAACAATCATAAATCCCCTCTTACTGCCATCTTTCATGTAGAACTTTTGCATATTCTGTTCATGATGCTTAAAAATCAGAATCTAAGGTATGATCCCAGATATGAAAGCAAAATATACTAGGATAAAAAGACCATAAGGACATACCTCAATAAGTATGAGCTTAAAATGACTTTCTTATGAACTCATGATCCAAACTGAAATCTTCTGTCACATTTCATCTCATTTGGGATGGAAGCTATTTGGTATAGTGATAATTCTAATTTGAGGAATTCTTAGTGATCAGAATTTATGCTGCCTCAATTTCAAGGGTATACTAAATAACTCCTTTGTGTTAATGCATTGCAAATAAATATGAGATTTATAACTATTATTTATTAACCCAGAGAGTTGTTTATTAATAAATTGCATTCCTTCTAACATTTTAAGAAGCAATGTGTTCTGATTTTGCATGAGAATGAAATATAAAGTGTAAGTTTGTGGTTTTAGTAGTTAGGGGTATGAGTGGGGGTAGGGAGTGAAGTCCTAAGATCACAGAGTCCCATAGGAAGTGATGGAGGTTCCATGCAGTTTTCTAAGTCTGGACACTGTGTATGAAATCTGCTTCCTGCCTATTCCTGCTTCTCTGTGATGGATCTTAGAATATTGGACCTGAGCTTCTTATTCAGGATCTCTTCTATGCCTTTTCTCATATGCTTAATCTAAATCTAGAACTGTTGGCCAACTTTTCAGTCTACATCCATGGAACTCTAAAACTCTGAACTTGGCTTTGCTGGTATGGCTTCTGGTTCTAAATTTTGGCTCCCAAAAGAGCCTGACTATAAGTGAGTCACTATCCCCTATTACTTACTGGAAAAATCCAACCCATAATTCTCATGTATTTCATCCCGATGCCACCAAAAATTCAACTCTGGCACCATGTAATTTTTAAAAATTAATTTAAAAGTAGAAAGAACAATTAAAGCCTTTGTGGATTACCCTTTCAGAGATTTATTGATTGGCATTTTTCTATTTATCTCTGATAAAAGGAATTTGACATTTATATAGCCATCAACTTCCATTTAACACATGTTGAGACTTAAATTAATCTTTATTGGTTCTCAATGAGTCTCCAAACATGAACTAAGTTCATGGGCTAGTGTTTTTACAGTTGGGTCATATCACATAATTAAGAATATGACTATGCTCAGAGAATTCTTTAAAAAGAAGTATGTTAATCACTCAAACCACTTATAAGAATTGAGCCTTATAATTTATTTTTAAGGGGACTTATTTGTCTTTGCTTATGAAATGAAATATTTTAAAAACAGCTTATTAAGGAGCATGTTCATGCAATTTTTAGTAAAAGGGCAAGAATACTTTATGCTCACTATTCTTTCTGCATGTGAACTTCCCTTTCCTGTTCACTGCTCTTATCCTTTCACACTTTATTATCTTTACAAAAGGAAAGGAGACAACATACAAAATTAATTTAAGTAAAGGTCTGCATTACAACTGAAAGCCATTAACTGGCAGCCGTTTACCAAAGCACAGGCAAAAATCAATTTTAATTAGTATTTTTGGCTTTAATGAAAAGTGATTACAAAATTGGCATTTTAGCTAATACTGTTGAGATTTATGGTGAGCTGATGCTAATTAATTTTCTGTTGAATTGCTGTGGGCCTTGAGTATCTGCTATAAAATGGTATATTTGCTGATGCCAGGGCTGCATCAGCATTTCAGAGTTTCGTAACAAAAGGCTTCTTAATGGTTTACAGGTATATTTCACACTATTATGCCTAAGCTACAGTGTATCATTATTTTTTCCATAAAAAGACTGTTATAGGCAATCAAATTTCATACCGTTTTATTAATTGGAGCCATTTTATTTTAATGTATCTTGAGTGTTAGCCAAAGAGCACTTTATTTCAGAAACAGCTTTCTTTTGTCTAGTTGCAAATGGTTAAAAGACAAGATGATATACTTTATTTAGAGAACATTTGATGAACGATTTCTCTTTATTTTCCCACTTTTCCTCTTCTCTTAATTATAATGGTAGTAAATTGGCTTCTGAACCTAGTGACATGTTTTGGATTCATTTGAAAGCAGGAATAAAAAAGAACCAAGATTTACAATCCACTCTTGTCATATGATTTGTGTTTGAAATGTTCTTAAGCTTGCTTTTATTGTGATTATTTCCTCCCTTTTTTAAAACAGGAAAAACAACACTTAACTAAAGACTTTAAAAATTGTGTAGTGTTTCCTATAGGCTGAAAATATATATCCTTGCATTGATTTTGTTGGACCTGTGATTAGAAAGTCATTTTGTTCATTTGTGATTGTTATTGGCTGTCATAGACACACACAAAGTGGCTAGACTCAAAAGGAGGGCCTACGTAGACAGAGGTTTGGTGTTGGAATTCTGACTGTACCATGATTGGCTTTGGGGTCTTGGGTAAGTTACTTAACCTCTGTAAGCTTCAGTGTTCTCAACTGTGTGATGGAATTACTATACCATCAAAATATATTTTGAGCATTAAAATAAATGAATGACAACATAAAGCACTTGATAAACAATAGCCATTGTTATGTGAAACAATGAAATAAAATGAAATCTTGCTTGTTAAAGTATCATCTCATCATGTACTGGAATATATGTGCACTTGAGTTATAATATTTTATTTAAGATCCAAGTACAAATCATGCAAATGCATTTTTATAATCATAAAAGTCTAAGTATAATGTAAGATTAAATCATTAATCAAAAAACCAAAGTACTATCAAACATGAACTAGGAAGTATAAGATTCTTAGAATTTTAGAATAGACTCAATGGAATAGGCTCAATTAAAAATAACTAAGGCATCTAGTCCAGTCCTTTTTCTTTTAAAAATGAGTAGAGGCTCACAGAAGTTAAGTGAATTGGTTAATAAATCACAAGTGAGTATTTAGAGAAAAGGCTTAGTCAAATCTACTCTAGTGGAAAATTTAATGACTCTTATACATGTGTTTTTGTGTGGTGAGTGGAGACTATATCAATATCAAATTTATCCACTAGAGATTAGCAATCACTATATAAGTTAAAGCTGCCTTTTGTGGTCCAGATTTAGGATGACATAATATAAGAAGCTGAACATCTTTTAAAATTTTTAGACAAAATTTGGAGAGGTGGGAAAATATTGCTTCTTCTCATTCTTGCCTGAAACATTAGATAGATTTTCATATGAGCCAATGAATAGTGTCCTGTAGGCTTTTTGGAAGACTATGTACTTCAAAAGCCCACTCAAAATTTGAAGAAAATCCATAAATATCCCTGGTCAAAAGCCTCTGGAAATATTTTCTGTTTTAAAAATGTTAATTTTAATTTTTTAGCAAGGGGATAAATTATTTTCCAAAAAGTATTTTCAGAGCATGGTACAGATTTGCTAATCAGGTCTTGGATGAATGGCCCTCTTCTACCCACTTTTCTCCAAAAACATTCTTATGCCCTGTTTGATTGAGATGGCCCCATCCTGTGGCTCACAAGATGTCTAAGAGGCATCCTCATGCCTCAGAGCTATGGTGATAAGAACACATGCTTGATTTTTGTTTTCTGGGCACTATAGAATTATAGAATTATAAATCAGAAAGGGATCTTAGGGAATAATTATTCTAAAACCCTTAGTTTGCAGATGAGGAATTTAAAGCAGGAAGGAGTTATACAACATGGCATTGTCACCTAGCCAGTATGAAGCAGATCTGGGGACTGCACTACAGGTGATCTAAATTATGCTTGGTGACCTTTTCCTGATTCCATATATCAAATAGTTTGGTAATAAATTAACCATTTTGTTCAAAATGTGCTTTCACATCCTATTTCTTATATTACTTGATGTTCATAAGCTTCCATATAAAACATTTAAAGAGAAAAATTCTCTTTAGCAGAAAGAAGGTGAAATAATGGGAATATATATCTTGGGTGGTTGCTAATATATGAATATGCAGAGTTGTTAAATTTTCAATGTATCAACTTTGGTCATTATTTAGTCTTAACCTTTGTAGGTCCAGTAAACTTGATTTGGGGAATGCATGTAAGAATGGTCAGGTTCTGAATTTTTTTTTGGTTAACTAATTCAAAATACTTTTATGCAAAATGAAAATAGACAATATTGAACAATAGAAATTTAAAGATTTTTTTATTTTTTATTTTTTTATTTCAGCATATTACAAGGGTACAAATGTTTAGGTTACATATATTGTCTTTGTCCCACCAAGTCAGAGCTTCAAGCATGTCCATCTCTCAGACAGTGCTCACTGCACCTGTTAGGTGTGAATATTCTTTGCTATCTGGAGAACAGTGTACTTTAGCAAGACAAATTATAACTGCAAGATTGCTAATGACTCATGGTCACAGAGAAAGGGTAATTGGTTTTATGCTCTTAATGATTCAGGTCAGCAAGATGATTGCCAGTGGAGATGGCTCCACTGTTGGAGTGTGTTGGCCTAGAATATCAGAATACTCATTGCAAGGGCTGGCTTTTAGGGTGCATGACCTATATAGTCATAAAGGGCCAGAAGGGACCCGTTCTTGGTTTAATGTTCTGCTGATATAGGCTTGAAATTCTTAATAATGTTATCTTTTATCTTGTGTTTGTAAGTGAAGTCCGATGGAACAATGGAGCATGTCTGTGAACAGAAAAGATACATGCAGTATGTGTGTCTGCCATTTCTTATGACTCTGTTCTCATATTATGTTCGAGATGTTCCATGAACACAGAATTCCAGTGGGCCCATGATGTATGGGAGTTCAGAGAGACTCAAAGTGTGTTACTAGTACTAAGTAAGTAAGGAGGGATCTGACAGCGTAAAAGGACATTCTATACAGCATTTACTTAGATTTCAGAAAGATGACAATGGTGTTATGAGAAACACCTACCATATCCTTTCTTACTCAAGTTAAGTCCCTGTATTAGCCAACTACTTATGCTGAAAATGATGACATAGGAGGAAAAATAGAGCAGGCTATAGTTTCTTTTTCTTTCAGTCTTTTTGTATTTATCAGTAAGCTAACAGTAGAAATTGGTGGTAAAATATGTACATATCAAGAAGTGAAATAAAAACAGCTGAGTTAGTTATCTTGTGTTTCTATTTTTTCTGGTAAGAATGAAATACACATACATGTATGAGCTAGGAAATAGGAATTGTGCAACTTCAGTGATTTAACATATAAGTTAAGTGCTCCTATATTTGCATTTAAAATTAACATCACACAATATAAACAGTAAATTCATCTAAAAATTTAAAATATTAATCTTTCTTCACTTAGAAATACATTAAAAAGTGAATAAAATACCACATTAACTTAAGAGAGTGACTTCAGAAAAAAGGAAAAGCTTTATCTTTTAATACCTTTAGTGGCATATTTTCCCATTCTTTTAACAAGTGGCCTTGCATTTTCATTTTGCACTGAGCCCCAGAAATTATATGGAGGCAGTCCTGACTCATTGGTCCATGAGAGAGCAATCTATAGCATTCTGCAGAGACTGCCATTTTCTGCAATTCAAGCAGATTATCTTCTTTTTGTTGATAGAAGAAAAAAAATATCTTCTTTTCCCCTTTAGATAGATTACAATATAATTGATTAGATAGCATTTTATTATATCAATAATAATTCAGTCATGTCTTCTTAAGATTGTATCTTGGTCCTCTTGATTAAATTTTGATTTGATTTGCAAGCTAGCCTAAGTTTATTTCAAGTTTACTCCTCAGATGGGTGTTTTCATCCTATTTCAGAGAGTTGTTGTGAAGACTTAATTTATGTACTTAATAAATATTTACTGAGCAGCTAGTTCATGCTGGGCACTGTGCTAGGTGCTGGGAACTCAGCAGTATGTAAGACAGACAGGCTCTGTGGCCTCAAGCGGCTCGCATTTGAGTGAGGGAGACAGACAGTAACAATTAAGTGAAAAGGACAAGCCTTCCAGGTTTAGATGAAGCTTTGGTGAGAATAAACACAGTGATGAGGAAAAATGTAATGATGGGAGGCCATTTTATTCGTAAAGGATGGACTGAGTAAAAACAATGTATAAGATCTGAGCTGAGACCTTAATGATGAGTCAACATCCTAGAAAAAGAATGTTCTAAACAGAGGCAATAAGAATTACAAAAGTGGCTGGGTACAATGGCTCATACCTGTAATCCTAGCACTCTGGGAGGCTGAGGCAGGAGTATTGCTTGAGGTTAAGAGTTTGAGACTAGTCTGAGTAAGAGTGAGACCCCATCTCTACTAAAAATGGAAAAAACTAGTCGAGTATGGTGGCGTGCACCTGTAGTTCCAGATGCTCAGGAGACTGAGGCAGGAGGATCGCTTAAGCCTAGGAGTTTGAGGTTGCTGTGAGCTAGGTGACACCACAGCACTCCAGGCACTCTAGCCAAGGCAACAGAGTGAGATGGTGTCTCAAAAAAAAAAAAATTACTAAAGCCTAAAGAAAAAACACCGTTGGTATGATTGGTCGAATGGTGGCCTCCAAAACAGACATAGACACAGAGAGGAGGGCCACATGAAGACAGAGGCAGAGATTGGAGTTAAGTTGCCATAAACCAAGGAATACCTGGAACCACCAGAAGCTAGGAAGAGGCAAGGAAGAATTTTCCCCTAAAGCCTTTGGGGAAAGCGTGGCTCTGCCAACACCTTATTTTGAGTTTATGGCTTCCAAAACTGTGAGAAAATAAATTTTTGTTGCTTTAAGTCACCTGCTTTGGTTGAATATTTGGGTCCCCTCCAATATTCATGTTGAAACTTAATCCCCAATGCAACAGTATTAAAAAGTGTGGCTTTTCAGAGGTAATTCAGTCACAAGGGCTCTACCCTCATCAGTAGATTAGTGCTCTTATAAAAGGGCTGGAAAGAACTTGCTAGGTTCCTTTGTTTGCCCTTCCCTCCTTTCTGCCATGTGAGGACATGGCATTTGTTCCATCCAGAGGATGCCGGAATGAGGTGCCGTCTTAGCAGCAGAGACTGGGCTGTTACCACACACTGAACCTGCCAGTGCCTTGATCTTGGACTTCCCAATACCCAGAACTATGAAAAATACATTTCTGTTCTTTATACCCAGTTTTATGTATTTTTAAATAGCAGCACAAATGGACCGCGATGCCACCATTTGGGGTAATTTGTTATGGCAGACTCAGGAGGCTAACACACTTGGCATTTTTTTAAGAAACAAAAGCAGGTCAGTGTGGATAAGATAAAGCAGCAAGGTGGAGGAGACTGAGAGGAAATCAGAGAAGCAGGCAGAAGGCAGATTCTGAAGGGCCAGGTGTATATGGGAAAGAGCTGGGATTTTATTGTAGGAGTCATAGGAAGCTCTTAATGGGTATTAAGCTAGAGTGTCATTTGATGTACATTTAAGCTTCAGTGCAAAGAATGGGCTGTCAGGTGGAGAGAGTAAAACAGGAAGGCTACAGTGGTTGACCGGCTGAGAGATGATGGTGGCAAAGAACTGTCTGATTGTCTCAGCGATAGAGTAAGGGCACAGATGAGATATATTTTGAGATTGAAGTGAGAGGACTTGGTAACAAATTGGATATGAGAGGAATCAAAGATGAATTCTGAGATTTTTGGAGCAAACACATAGGTATCAGCCATGTCATTACCAAAATGGCAATGTCTAATACAGGAAAAGGTACCCACTGTTGAGAGTGGAGATAAGAACTTTCTTTAGAACATAATTAAGGTTCATAAATCAAAATGGAAATGTTATTTGGGTAGCATTAGTTGAGACAATGTATGCTAAAATCATGATTAATTAATTGCACATATGTAATTGCTCAAAAAATGAATATGCCCTTTAACATTTAATGATGACTTGATTTTCTCAGTTTAGTTCTCAGAAGATAACCATTTTATCTCTTGGAGATAGCACTCCAAGACTATATTACAGTGGCAATTAGTTTTTATCTTCATTTATTACTAGAGCAGACTAATGTTCTTTGAGGGCAATGTTCCAAGAACCAAGCTAATTTTTATGTTTCCATATTTGATATTTCTACACCAATCAGCAGGTCACAGAATGTAATACAAGTTTAGGGCTAACTTCCATTACAAATTAGCAAATTATTCCTCTAAAGCAGGCGTCCTCAAACTACGGCCCACGGGCCACGTGCGGGTATTTTTTCCCGTTTGTTTTTTACTTCAAAATAAGATATGTGCAGTGTGCATAGGAATTTGTTCATAGTTTTTTTTAAACTATCGTCCGGCCCTCCAATGGTCTGAGGGACAGTGAACTGGCCCCCTGTTTAAAAAGTTTGAGGACTCCTGCTCTAAAGTATGCAGTTCCCTGAAACTGGTGATTTGCTTGAGTGTTAGGTCCACCAACTAAAAGAAATGCAGGATTCAACTTTTTGTCCAAACTCTACTTTAATCTTGGCTGAAGAACCCTGAAAATCTGGGCTTATAGGTGCTCTTTGTAACCCTTCCCCATTTAATTGTAATGACTCTGGCAGAAAGAGAAATTATATCTCTTTTCCCTAACACAGGTAATTGAATATTGCCTAATTAGATTAACTGCATTACTTTGATGCCACAGTGATAGATGACATATGGGAGGCCTGGCAGTGATAATTGTGAAAGAGACTTTATTTAATGTAAAATGAAGGACACAGGGTCCAGAGGCCACAGCTATGGTGTCCCCTTCCCCTCTCAAACTTTGGGTATATATTTTTATATTAAAAACTGGAATCTTTTCAAATATTAAAATATATTCAATTCCTTTTTTCTGACTTCTAACTTTATATACTGATTTAATTAGTGAAAATTATGAGAAAGAGATTATTTAATGTAATATGAAGGATACAGGGTCCAGAGGCCACAGGTTTGAATATGGTGTCCCCTTCCCCTCTCACAGATTGGGTATATATTTTTATACTTAAAAATGGAATCTTTTTAGCTATTAAATATATTCAACTCCTTTTATGGCTTCTAACTTTATATGTTGATTTAATTAGTTTAGATTGCCTGAATTATTTATGGCTGGGAAGGACATAGCAGCTTAGCTCCTGTCTGATCAGAGTATGATGAGCATACCATTGGGCCTTCCAACATTCACCACTGCAGTAAATGCAAGACCAACAATGCCGGGAGAGGCCAGAGTGCCACACACAGTGGCCCTTCTGGTCCCATTTTGATTGGATTCAGGCTCCACCATTATGCGTACTAAGAGTCTGGGTAGTGTCCTTCTTTCAGGGGAAACAGGTGTGTTATGGAAAGCGAATCAAGAAAAGCTACCATCTCAGGCGCCATGACACTTGGTCTGACCTAAAACACTTTGGTGGAAACTGACCATGACAAAAATTTGTGAAGCTTCACAATGTGAGTGGTGAGGATAGGAGGCCATGTTTTAAAAAGATGAAGTTTCAGCCGGGCGCGGTGGCTCACACCTGTAATTCTAGCACTCTGGGAGGCCAAGGCAGGAGGATCGCTCTCAAGATGAGGAGTTCGAAACCAGCCTGAGCAAGAGCGAGACCCTGTCTCTACTAAAAATAGAAAGTAATTAATTGGACAATTAAAAACATATAGAAAAAATTAGCCGGGCATGGTGGTGCATGCCTGTAGTCCCAGCTACTCAGGAGGCTGAGGCAGAAGGATTGCTTGAGCCTGGGAATTTGAGGTTGCTGTGAGCTAGGCTGATGCCATGGCACTCTAGCCCAGGCAACAGAGTGAGACTCTGTTTCAAAAAAATAAAAAAGAGATGAAGTATCATAACTTAAACCAACCATCTTAGGACAATGGCCACCACCCCTTCTTTGTAGTACTTGTGCTGTATGTCCACAGTCTTCAGAATAACATTATACATTTCCCTCCTATCCATTCATGACTTTTTGAACACCTACTATGTCCTGTGCTTGTGAGGAGTGGGTTGGTTTGTTTTATTTGATTACATAAAAGCTATTTATGGAGGAAGGAGGTGACATTGGTAACTGACCAATCAAGTGAAAAAAGTCAAACTTAAATTCTTGAAAAAGAAGAGAAATTAACTTGTGTCTCTTAAGAATAATGGAGTTTTTATTTTTTTCCTATAACCTCACATAGGAGAAGTAAAAGTTTTGAAGGGACTTGAATGTTTCTTGGTATCTCTTCAACTCTGAAATTTTTGTGAAAATAATATGGGATATGGTAATTTTTATGATAATTTTTCTTTTGCAAAATGAGAAAATTCCTGACTAGGCAATTTGCATAGAATAAAAATATGAGGCATGGTTGGAGGAACTAAGTAGGAGTATTTGACTTTTCATATCTATATCATGTTTGGTGCATTGTTTTCATATTCATGAATTTAGAAAAACATTGCACTTAATACTGGGAAATCAAAGAGATGAAAAGATGTAACAAAAAAGGAAAGAGAAACAAAAATTCTGACAACACATTAAACTTTATCAGCAAGAAAATTGGCAAGATTTCTAAAATCTGTTTATGATCTTTGAACTTCGAAATGAATGGCATGCCAAGTAACTGACTAATGCTTTCAATTGAAGAGTAATAATAAGTAACAGAATTGCCCAAACATATTGATAATACTATGCACTGAAAATCTTTTTCTGGATCCATTTTGCATTTACAGTAGTTACTACAACAACAATCATATGTAAAGCCTTTGTTTGACATCCAATCTTCAGCTAGTGAAGTTGGGGGGCAGAACTATAACCCACTCTCCACAGCCAACTTTAGACCTCTAGAATATTGGCTACAAATTTGTTCTAATGTTCAGAACCTCAAAATCGTTAAAAAATAGAATTTTGGTTTATAATAATTTTCAGATGATACTAAAGAACACTTGAATATTGTTAAATCATTTTAAATTTGAAAATTGAGATGAACATAATTATATAAATAGAACTATAAAAACTGCCTATTTTCTGTTTGGGAAGGTATTTTTATCTTCTACATGATTCTTGTATAGTCTATGCAATATAAACACAGTCTGTAAGCTTTAGCTTCACCAATGGCTGATGATGATACATTTGAGCAATTTTACCAAAAATTGAATGGCTGAGGCTGATCAGAATGTATTATTGAAGCATGATATTAGTCAAAATGTCACTTATGCAGATCAAAATAAATGTTTGACAAATCAATTTGGAAAATTTTAGAAGTTTGCCAAATTCATGGGAAAATTTTAGAATTTATTTATCTTTGTTAAAGAGATTAACCATATAATGAACAGATCTGGAAATTGCTCTACACTGTGTTGTAATTATGAATTCAAGATCAGACGTGACTCAGATGCATAATGATAACTATTTAGGAAAGTAATGTGATTAGATTTTCTATTTACATTTTAATTTCAATTGTATTAGTTAGCTAGGGCTGCCATAACAAAGTATCACAGACAGAGTGGCTTAAACAACAGAAATTTATTTTCTCATAGTTTTAGAGACTAGCAAGTCTGAGATCAAGGTGTCAGCAGGTGTAGGTTCTTTTGAAGACTCTGTACCTGGCTGGTGGATGGCTGCCCCCTTGCTGTATCCTCACATGGCCTTGTCTCTGTGTACACTTACCTCTGGTGTCTCTTTGTGTGTCCAAATAAATTTCTATTTCTTATAAGGACAACAGTCAGATTGGATTATCCCCTCCCCCATCACATAAACCCCAATGGCCTAATTTTAACGTAATCACCTCCTTAGAAGTCTTATCTGCAAATATGGTTACATTCTGACTTCAACAATGAATTTTAGGGAAACAAAGCTCTGCACATAACACCAGTGGAATTCATACACTATCCATATTTGTTGAGCCTCTACTAGGCATCAGCACTGAGCTAAGCACAGGTGATGCAATGGAGATGGGGTCCCTGCCCTCCCAGAGCTAAGAGTTTAATGGACAAGAAAGTCAATTAGGAGTTAAGTAAACAAACAACGACATAATTACAGGTGGTGATAGTTGCTATGACGGCAACAAAAAGACCATCTGATGGAGATCAAAGGGGTGGAAGGGTGTGGGAAAAGTGGTGGGAAACCTGCTTCCCTGAGATCCTTAGGAATCATGCCAAGGAGGGGCATTTTCCTTAAGGTATGAGAGGTGGCTGTGTTTGAAAACTGAAAGGGGGTTAGGAAGGCTGAAGCATAGTGGATAAGAGGGAGTCAAACACGAGCTGTTGCAGGAGCATCAGGTGCTTTGATTTATATGGCCTTTTAGGGTTTGGGAAATGTTTGGGTATTATTTGTTGCATTATGAAATCCTTGAACATGTTTAAGCAAGAAAGAGATTTCTGTGTTACGAATTTAACCCTGACTGCTGTGCTGTATATTGGAAGGGACAGAGGGACCCAAGGAGCCCGTTTGAAGGGCTGTGTTAAGGCAGTGGTGATGGTGGATTGAATGAAGGGAGAGGCAGTGCAGATGAATGGAGTAGATAGATTCTAGATATATTATAAGGGTAGAAAGGACAAGACTTGAAGATAAGTTGGATGTGCAAGGTGAGAGAGGATGACTCCCAGGTTTGAACAGCTGAGAAGAGGTTAGTGCCAGTTTGTGTGAAGGAGAAGACTGGGTGTTAGGGGTGGTGAGATTTACCTGGAGATGAGGATTGAGAAGGGGTGTCAAGATCCAAGAGTTTAGGTTGGGTCATATTGACTCTGAGGTGCCTATTAGATTATCCTAGAAGAGTTGTTCAAATAGGAACATGGTAAAAAAATAAAAAATGTATATATTTGAAGTTAGAGCAAATATATATCCATTTACTAATGATCACGAGTGGCCCCAAATTAAAACAGTATCTGTGAACTTAAATAACTTGCTTTTAAATTAAGATTTGATTAAAGGAGGAGATATGGCTTTGTCTTTTTTCCCTATAGAATAGATGTTGGACATTAATACATGACATGGACTCCAGACTTTGTCAAATGGTTTCATATTTGTGTTTTTATTTAATGTGATGATGTTGTTATTAAAGATGTGTTGTGGTGGCAATGTCAAATTATTTGAAACTGAAGACTGTCATGCTAGATTTTAGAGGTATACTAGGAGAGTATTTTAGAACTTAAATGAAAGTGCCAAACAAAATACTTTTAGTGTGACTTTGCGAATTGTAAATCTGGCAGAGATTTTAAGAAATGTTTGGCTCCTATGGCTTTAGTAATTGAGTGAGCTTAGTGATTTAGTAAAGATTTCTTGTTAACAATTTATTAAATATTTAATGTTCTAGGCCGAATGACAGGATGATAAAAAGTTTGCTGTTGATGAAGAAAATAAATCGTTTGGCTTTCCCCAAATTAGTGGAGACTTAAAAAGAATCTTATGTTTCTATAAGTTGAGAAAGCCCTTTTTCTTGTTTTTAAATGTTTCTTGATTTTGAAAACATTTTTTAACGAAAAAGAGTAGATGGGAAAATAGAGTCTCATATGCATAAATTTGTGTACATGAGAGTCAAAACATGTTACAGAGCATCTAATATAGATTTGATAAAGAATTGAATATGATTTTAAAGATAGAGAGAAAAAGAGTTAAGCTATTGTGTCATTATCAGCCTCTTTAGAAGTTTGCTTGGCAGGAAGGATTCCATTTTCAGTGTTTAAAATTGCTCCCAGGAATAACGTAAGGTTTATCAGGAGAAATTCATCACTAAACAGATCAGTAAAAATCTTGCTATTTTTATATACTCAAGGCTAATCTTCATTTACTTACATTAGGATAGTGATAAGCAGTAGAGCATGCATTTAGGTTGTTTTTCTAAAAGTAGTGATTTTATAAAAAAGACTTTAAGTATTTTTTTTTTCCAATTTCTTCATTTTATAGATGAGGAAACTAAGATCCAAACAGGTGAAATGTGACTAGCCCACAGTCAGTTACTGGAAGAACTGGAGGTAGAACCCAGGGATTTTGATTTCTAGGGTAGTGCCTTTCAACTTCACAAGGCTGCATTTTGTAGCCTAGCATCTCTCTCCCTCTCTCTTTGTAAATGACACAATACTTGGACAGTTCCTTTGTTAAAAGTACTAAGTTCGTACTTTGTTAGAAGTGTTAACTGGATAAGAAATCAGCTTAGACAGAAAATGGTTTGCTAGGGAGGATACACTAGATTTAAAACAGTTTGGTTCTTTGTGGGCTTCCACTCAAACATACTGGCATCTTTATACTAGTACTGATTCATCTTTCTGATGTAGCACAGCCCTGGTTGTCCTTTGTATCACACCGTTTTGCCACCACTGTCCAGAATGAGGGAAACATCTCTGGCTAATATTTTGAAAGGTGCTTCCTGAAATGTGAATTGAATTTGTCACTTTTGATTTTGTTAATATGAGTTTCAGACTGACTGCTATGGTTGGCAAATTTCAGCTAAGAGAATAAAAGTTTTAGACTCTCTCAACTATATTTATTTTTCTCTAATCCATGTCTAAATAGATTTTCAAAATATTGAGGAAATAGAAAAATATTGCAAAGTATGTTAAATTTCTCATTAGGGACACTTCATCTATCTTAATAAGTTTAATATTTATTTTCATGGTTGATATAGTAGTTTTCAAGCCTATGCTCTTTATGGATTGTCTACATGATGTGGAAACTATACAGTGTATCAGTGGTGAATGCAGGAAGATATCAATTCTGAAGGAGTTAAATGTGCTAACTGTAACAGAGCAATTCTGCCAAAAAATTTAGGAAAGAGAATAAAGATTACTATGGACAGTTAAAAATAATGGAAGATTAATAAAATGTGGCATATGTATACCATGGAATTCTACTCAGCCACAAAAAACAATGGTGATCTAGCACCTCTTGTATCATCCTGTATGCAGATGGAACCCATTCTTCTAAGTGAAGTATCACAAGAATGGAAAAACAAGCATCACATGTACTCACCATTAAATTGGTTTTAACTGATCACTTAAATGAGCTTATAGTAATAACACTTATCGGGTGTCAGGCAGATGGGAGGGGGAAGGAGGGGATGGGTATGTTCACACCTAATGGGTGTGATGCACACCATCTGGGGGATGGACACACTTGAAGCTCTGACTCGAGTGGGGCAAAGGCAACATACATTACCTAAACATTTGTACCCCCATAATATGCTAAAATAAAAACAAATTTAAAAAAATGGAAGAGGAAAGATGTAATAATATAAAGTAAAATTTGGCAAATAAGAAAGGGGAAATATTTTTTCTCTTGCCAAAGAACCATAGGATATTTACATCATTGTTATTGGCACCATTAAACTAAGGCACTATTTATTGAAATGCTGATATAGCAGTTCTGCATGGACCTCAGAAGACATTTTGTTGCCTACGGTATTGCCAATGCCAGAGGCAGCCAAAATATTTTTTGGTTTCCGTTAAAATACTGAATCAGTCTGGCACTTATTAATTTGTTGGAGCTGAAAGGACCAAAATTTTACAGTGACTTCACTGCAAATGACATTAATATATTAGAATTGAACTTCCATTTGGTCATTAACTCTTATAAACTTTCAAGTAGTCTTACAATGACAAATCAACCACAGCATATTTTAGAATCAAGGAAAATCTAATTGTCTATATCTGTTTCCTAATAGTTATTTTGGAAAATTTCTTCTTCATTTGAAAGAAGTGGAGTTGGTGACACATCTAAAGAGCTGATAAGGAATCCTGCAGGAGGCAGTAGATTGCTTTTCAGAGTTATTCAATTCTGAGGACTGAAAAACACAAAGAAGAAAGCAGAAGAAAAGCCTATATATAACAGGATAACTATACTCATAGCTATACCTTTTCATCACTGATTATATCTTTATTGCTATAGTTCACTTATATAATATATGTGATATGATATCATATGACACATACCATAAATATGTATCATTTATTATGTATCACATATAAAATCATATATATGTCATATCACACATATATGAGATATGTATAATATATGTATATATGTGAGAAAAAGATATATTTATGATGAAAATGTACAGCTGTGAGTATGGTTATCCTGATACAAGTTGATGTGTGGCTGTTTTCAGAAATAGAAATGATGCTGTTTTATTGGTTCTCAGCGGTTATGTAAGCTGCATATCCATAACAATGAAAATGACAAAGATACTGTGTTTAGCAGAAAATAGTGATCAAAAGAAATCATTGAATATGGGACAACATTGCCATATAACAATGGAATGTTGCAGTTGACATAAGCCCTGGATTAAATCCTGATAGAAAACATAGAAGACAGCGCAAGTGAAGTTGGCATTGAGCAACAGAGGAAGGAGAAGAGGAAGAAGAATATAAAAAAAAAAGAATCAACAGACAGTAAAATGTATAAAAAAATGTGATTTCGGTGACAAAGAAGACTTAACCAATTAGCACAGTTTAAACTTTTGAGAATGACAAGCAGCAGCTCAGACCTTGATTTGAGCATCCCTGAGTTTGGAACTGTAATGTTAATGCAGGAAAACTACACTCTAAAAGAAAAATATTTTTTTTTTTTTT
>CAUYPO010081452.1:0-32920 GCA_963574435.1 Cheirogaleus major | reverse complement strand
TTCCTGGGCCTCTCTTCTAATAAACCTTTACTGCTTTAAGCCCTGCCTGTGGTTCCTCAGTCTTGTTGGCAGACTAAGTGACCTGTTTCTCCCTGGGGAATGTTTAGGTTCCTTGTGAGTATATGTATTCCTCCTAGAGCTGCTTGCCCACACTCACAGTTTCAGTTATTGTTTGTGTATTAGTGTTTTCCAGATTTACATTCCTATTTTTCTCTTGAATTCCAGCCCAGTTGTTCACTTGCTGACTTGGTGTCATCACTTGGTTATCCCAACAGCAACTCAAACACAGCGTCCAAAATTTCATTCACGTTCTACTGCTTCCAACCTTGGACCTTCTCAGTATTTCCTACTGCAGGGAATGCCATCATAATTCATTCAGTTCTGTAAGCCACAAACCAAGAGCTCCCTTCTTTCATTTTCCCACACCCAAAGTATCACTGAGTCTCTCAATTTTACTTTGAATTTCTTTTGAACCCATCCATTTTTCCAACTTCACTGCTACCACCAATTTTAAAATGGCATTATCTCCCATGTGGATGACTGAACTCTCAACATAGTCGTGTTATTCTCCATGTATCCCTTTCAGCCCACGGTCTGTAACACTTATTGGGGATGTTCTTTATTTCAAACAGAATCATGCTATTTCCCTGTGTCACAACACTCTGAATTCCCATTGCTTTTAGGAATGGACACTAAAACTTGTAATATGTTTTCTGAAGCCTCGAATGTTCTTTTCATTGTATCTCTCAGCAACATCATTTTAAACTATTTTCTCTTGTTCTTGCCACTTCAGCCACAGTGGCCGCTAACAAATCATGTTCCCTCTGGAAACATGTTGTTTTCTCCTCTGCTAGGAAGATTCTTTTCAACTAATTCACTTCTATTCAACCTTCAGGTCTCAGCTTGCATATTACTTTCTCATGAAATCTTTCCCAGACTTTGAAGGCCAGCAGCCTTTGTTACATTTTTATTGCATGGTGACTTCTTTGTTATATATAATATGAATTATGTGTTTATTTTTGTGATTATTGGTTTTTTAATCCCCTGCCAGACATTGGGCACAGTAAGAGCAAGGAAGGTATCCACTCCAGGATTATCAACACCTAACGATGGATGTCTGGTTAGTTTTTGATGGCCAGTAATACTTGTTGAATAAATAAATGAATGAATGTTTACCCTTCTAGGCCACAAGCATCACATGCTTATGAAGACAATGAAATTCTTCTTAGTGTTTGTTTAGGGTCCAAAACAATGATTGGCAAATGGTAGTTCTTTCATAAAAATATTTGTTAAATGGATGCAAAATCAATGAGAATGAGGACATATTGTCAATAGGATTTGGTCTTAGTGCCTGTAGATGGGTATTATTGCTGTTTGTGTCTTACCTTTTCCTCTCATAGAACCCAGTCTTGCTTTGATGGGGAAATGAGGTGAAAATGAATGGTGGAGGCTGTGAAGAGACAGCAAAGAGCCTTAATCAATTGTCCATAGTTGAATTGGCAGAGAGAATCATGAGTAGAACTGACTCCTGTGATAGGAAATAAGTTTGCAGTTGAACAGATAGGAAGTCTATGTTTTGAAAGATTGCTGTGCATGGCAATAAAAGAGTGGAAACCTAGATCTTTTTCTGGTAGCAGCTTACTCTGTGATTTTGTGCATATAATATCATGAGTAGACCTTAAATTTTCAGTTTACATATTAGAGATATTATATTCCTATTAAATTATTAGGATGAAATTAAATATTATAGGTATATGTGTGCATAAATACAAATACATACAAATTGAAGTTTAACAGTATATTACCAAATATAAAAAGGGTCAATGTGAATGAAGGCTTATTCTACTCCAGGTCCAATGATTAAATTCTTTGGATCTCTACATTTTTGCTAATGACAGTGATTTTTGCAGAAAGGTCTCTTAATAGACCGAGAGGTTAAAGTTGCTCATTCTGTGATTCAAGCTATTTCTTAGGGCCTGTTTTATTTTCTATATTTATCTCTGTTAAAATGAGTAGAATGAAGCTGGCCTAATTGGTACGTGTAAGGTTTTGATTACATTTAAAGATCCTGGTAAAGCAGTTCCTCTTTGATTTTCAAGTGTGGCTTAAGCAATAGCAAAATCTCTTCCTATATTAACGTCCTGTTGCAATAATAAAATTCCCAAAGATCTAAATTCTAACATAAACAATATTTCAAACCTATTATATTTCTAAAAATAAAATTGTAGATTATGTGAGATTAAATTTACAGTTATTTTTTATTAAATTCTGATCCTTCATGTTATGTTCGCTGTTAGCAAAAATTATGATTCAAAATAAAGTTATTTGGTGCTAAAGGGTCTCTGGAATTTAACCTCAATGTATTATATTTCTGCTTAAATGTAATCATAGGATAATGTAACTATATACTTTTAGCTTGCAGCTATGTAGTCGTTAGTACATTTACTAAATAACTTATGATGATTGGGGAGGAATTTTCAGAAAGGAACCAAACTACCGTCTCACTATTTGTTTTCTGTTTGTCTCATGTGTTCTTTGTTCCTCCTCCCCTTTTTTCCTTCTTTTCTGACTTCTTTTGAAAGAAGGCAGTATTTTTATTATTGCATTAACATGTGAGTAATAGGCTGTTTTTATATACTCTTAGTTGCTATCTATAGGATGTCAACATACAACCATAACTTATTAAAATATAATATAAATCAGTATTATTGCAACTTATTAAAATGCAAATGTAACACTTTATTTTATTAACTGTCTTCTGGTTTTTTGTATTTTCTTGTCACATATATTTATTCTCTGTATGGTAGGTTTACAAAATAGACGTATACAGTCAATATCCATTTATATTTATGTACAATATTTTTCTTTCCTCTTTATTCCCTTCTTCATCTAATAATCTCTTCAATCTAACATTACTTTTCTTCAGCCAGAAGTATTTACTTCAATATTTTCTTTAGTGAAAAATCTACTAGTGATGATTTCTTTCAGTTTTTCTTGGTTTGAAATCACACACACACACACACACTCACACATATACATATATAATGTTTATAAATATGAATGAATATTGGCTATACACATAGATTTATCTAAATAATTAAAACACATGACGGCTGCACAAAATGCAGATTTCTCAACAGATCTAGTGGGAGCCAGAGAAAATGAAATCAGCTGTTTGTCTTATTTTGTGTCTTTTGATGACAATGTATAAATCATTCTCTTTTCTTTGTTTTTGGTATTACTATGGTATATCTAGGTATAGTTTGCTTTGTATTTTCTTGGCTAATGATTTGTAGCACTCTTTGGATCTACCACTTGATGCTTGTTGACTTTCACATGTTTTGGAAATATTTTTTAACCATTTTCTCCTCAAACATTCTGATTCTTGTTTTGTTTTTTTTAATCCTCTAGTTGAGCCTACAACTAGAATAATCTTAGTACTTTCACTGTGCCGTATTGATTTCTTACATTCATTTTTGTATTTTCATCCTTTCTTTTTTTCTCCATGTTTAGTCTGAATATTTTCTTCTCATTTATATTCTATTTCACTAATTTCCTCTTCAGCTTTGTCAGATTTGCTGCTAATCTAATTTATTGAATTCTTAATTTTAGTTATTATATTTTTGAGTTATAAAGCATTTCTATGTGATTCTTTAAAATAGCTTTTAGTTCTTTTCCACGATTCTCTATCCTATCATGAATTCTTGAATATTTATCAGAGTTATTTTAAATTTCATGTCTGACAACTCCAATATCCAGATCTCCAGTCAGTCAGTTTCACGTATCTTCATTCCTGATATGCCTACTACATTTAAATCATAAGTCACACACCCTGGTATGAAAGAAATTATAGACATGATTTGAAGCTCTGAATAATATTATTCTTCTCAAAAAAATATTTATCTTTTGCTTTTGTCAAACAATAACTTTAGGGATAAGTTACTTTAAGTCAATCAGGTGCTTAGCTGATATGAGGTTCAGTGTATTTTATTGGTGAGCGCTTGTAGTTTTCTCTTCACTCTTACTTTTATTTTGTAGCCTTTCAGAGGTCCTAAACAAAACCTAGGGTGTTTACCAGGGTCTCTCCTGCTTGTCGGGACCTGAACTCAAAATATTTCCTGTTCAGTCTTGTAAGGCTCCTGGAAGCTCTGATTATCTTCTTAGCTTCTTAGTTGTTGATACAGAATTGGCAAATACCTTAAGAAGAAAACTCATGCTGAATGTTGGGCTCACCACTTTTTTTCTTCTGCCCAGTATATTGGCTGCTGAAATACTCACTACCTTGGCAACTTTCTAAGGCTATCAAACAAGTGTTTTCCATTAATATTTTTTTCAGCTTATCTGGTGGTTCTCAGCGTTGTTCTGAACAAGGTAGTCAGCCATTGTTGAAAGATTAACAATATAACAGGGAAATTAAATTTTAAAATACCAACTTTGCTATTTAGTGTAAATTATAAAAATATATTAATTTACCATATGACAAACAATTTTGAAGTGTTTACATTCCAGGTAATATGCATGCTGTTTAGATTATCAATTTAAATTTTAAAGAGGCAATAAAAAAGATTACTTCATGAAAAATATTTTATGGAAAACCAGTGGTTTTCACTATGAAGAAAAATTGTGAAAGATAATGAAGATATTTTCTAAACAATATGAAAAGTTACATTATGCCCAATTTCAATATCTAGTTTTAGAAGAACAATATGCTATTTATTCCCTCTTTATGTGTGACATAGTTTAATAAAATTTCAACATTTTAGTAAATAGTTTAATAAAATTTGTTCAATTAATGAATAACGAAATGGATAGTTCCTTTATAATATTTTATCTCTATTGATATATATTTATCTCATATCTTTCCATTGTATGGGTATAAAGTTGGTAAAAGTATTTTTTATTATTATTTACATTTTCTTTTTATTCTTATGTTTTGCATTGCTTCTTTTTGTTCCTGGTACATTCTCATATTTTCTCTCTCTGTAAGCCTTTCTATATTTTATGACTTCATTCAAAAAGCATCTTGTAGGCTTGTCGATCCTCTTGACTATATGTGTGTGTTTGTATTTGTTTATGCATGTATGATGTGCTAGCTACTGATTTCTATTTTTTAAAAAAAATCCTTTTTCTTCTCTTCTTTCTTTGGATTAGTATTTTAATTTCCATTGGAATATTTAGCTCATTTTATTTTAGTTTTTTAAAAAATAATTGCTTTTAAGACTATACATGTCCATTTCTCTATTGTTTTGCTTATATATGTCTTCTAAGATGCTTATCTAATTACTGTTCATTCTTAATTAGATGAATTTAACCTTAATTATGTTCGATGTGACTGTTGATATGTTAATCCAATTTTCTGCCGTATCAGCCTCACTCACCATTTTACATTTCTTATTTTTAAGGCTGTTTGTGGCTTTTCGATATTCTTATTTCACATTTAAATCACTACTATTGTTTGGAGCAAAATATATATTTCAAAGAATGAACTGACCCACCTTGAGAAAAAGACAGTTTCATTTTTATACCATGATTCTTCACATAACATGTCCCAGGCATGTTGCCATTCTCAAGATCCTTTTTGGTAATGTAAGACATCTGACAGATGAGGTGAAAATAGTGAGTTCCAAAGGCTTATAATAGTGATTTGAGGTCCAAGATTTAATCGTGGGCACAATAAAGTTAGAAAGTTGAAAGGATAGGTATTTGTGGTCAGAGGCTTAATAGGTGAACCATCACAAACAATAAAAAGCCCTTTTTATGACCATATGAATTAATGGTTGGAATGGAGTAAAAGTCCAGTGAATTTCACTGAAAACCCAATATTGGATGGAAGGTCCACCAGGACATTGAATACACTGCAGAATGTGTTTAGATTTGGGATAAAGGTAATGATGGTGAACTAAGTTCTAATGGCCTTGATATATGAGATATAAAAGTCATCAAGCAGAGATAAAAGACAATATGGCCAAATCACAAGGATCTCAAAGAAGCAGGGGCTTTTATACAAGTAAAAAAATAAGTAACAGTCTTCAAGAAGTAATGGAAACTGAAGATGCTGTCCATCTTCCCGTCACTAAGCAAAGACGAGGAGACTCAGCAGTCTCTACATGGGAGGGTTCCAGGTGAGGTACTAAGGGTTATCAAGGCCTCATTTAAGGCCAGGAGTTAATAGGACTGTTCGTAAAGTGGTTGAGAATATGGTGGAGATTCTTAACTATAAAGCTGATTTTCCAGATGGAAAAATAAAAAGACTTTAATCTCACCATAACAGGATAGGAAGACAACTATGGAGGGTTCTACAGGAGGAGTAGATGATTTGGGGGAATAATATATTGTGAAATGACTCATGAGAAGAGGACTGTGAAGTAAGGGGGGTTACCAATTGAATAAGTTTCAGCAGTGTCATGGTGGTTGTGTCTCTTTGGGTATTTCAGCATTAGCCAAGTCCTGGATTTATTGCATTTCAAGAGATTCCTCATCTCTGCAGCATGAGTCCTCTAGATCTCAAAGCCACCTTTAATTTAAATTGACTTATATGCACTTTTTTTCTTTTTTTTTGAGACAATCTTGCTCTGTCGCCCCAACAAGAGTGCAGTGGTGTCATCATAGCTCACTGCAGCCTCCAACTCCTGGGCTCAAGTAATCCTCCTGCCTCAACCTCCCTGGTAGCTGGGACTACAGGCAGGTGCTACCACACCTGGTTAATTTTTCTGTTTTTTGTAGAGACGGGGTTCTCGCTCTTGCTCAGGCTGGCTTGAACTCCTGAGCTCAAGCAATCCTCCTGCCTTGGCTGCCCAGAGTGCTAGGATTACAGGCGTGAGCCATTTCAGTGCCCGGCCACTTATATGCACTTTTGAAGGAAAGTTCAAGTCTGTTCACATTTTGATTCCTGCAGGAACATACCTGGCATGTGCATGCTGAGAACAAGGCCAGAAACTCTAGGGGGGTTTCTGCGCCATTAGGAAGTATACTCTTTAGTGTTTCATAAGAGACACAGTCATTTTATATTCTCCTTATCTTTTATTTTTAATCAATTAAGTTTTGTTATTTTGACTGTTTCTCCTATTCCAAGGACTTTTATAGCTATACGGATACCATTATTGAATGCTCAATATGTACCAGGAACTGCCTAACTTGTTTACATGTAATAGCTCATTTAATCTTCATAATCATCCATTTTACAGATTGTGGTATAAAAAGCTTAAATAATGTGCTCATGGTCAACAGCTAGTGAACATCTGACCTAGGATTTGAACTTAAGCAATTCTACTTCCAAAGCCTACAATTTTCACCACTATGCCAGTACTTCCTAAACTTTTCTGGTGATAGGAATCACCTGAAGTGTTTACTAAATACCCAGGAAATTTTGATTTAGCAGTTCTGAGTTGGAACCCAGTTATCTTTATTTCCACTTCACTCAATTTTGGTAAATACTGTGTTGGACTGTGCTGTTACCCCACTACCCCTATATCTGCTGTCAGAAGGTCACGTTTCCTCTAATCTGTCTTTCCAGAGCTCCTGGCTCGTGTCCATGAAAAAAAGACTGCTGTGAGTTTTGACTTCCCTTCTATCCTTTTTAAGGTTGAGACTAGAGTTCTGCCTGGAATAGTATTGCATTGGATACAAAAGGAAAAACAACTTGGTTTCCAATAAATTTCCTGTTTCCTTCAATCTTCAATACTTTCTGTCCTTGGATTCCTGTTGGCTCCTGTATTCCTTGCTTTCTCAGATTCCAGCTGGCTTTCACATCCTTCCCTCCCCTACTCTGTGTTCTTGTTTTTTCATTAGCTCTGAGCTCCTCCAAGTCTTCTGGCTTTCTTTATGCTTATTCACTCTGTGCTGTAACTTTCCCTGACCCTTTCTTCTTTCTCTCCTTGTCTACCCCCTTCCAAGCTTAACTGTTATTTTTGTTTCAAAACGTTTTATTTTCCCTAATCTACCAAGGAGCTAGACTGTGCATACCCGTATCTTTATGGGTCACTGTCATGTAACACATGGTTTTGAAAAGAGATAAAGCAAAATAATATATTTGGAGACGATCATAGTAACAGAAATTCTGATTTGAAAGTGATTGTTCAGAATGCCTGAAGCCGTAAGAACAAAAGCAATGTTTAGGATCTCAGCTTCCTATCACTGTTCTGACCATGTTTTGTTGGTCTAAGTAGGAGATGCAAATTAGCTGCCCAGGTGAGCCAAATATAACCTCTGGAAATATTTCGTTTGATTTAGACTACACTTAAAATATAAGTACATATGAATGCTTTTAAGCAGAACTTGCAGTATTTATTCATATACTTAGCTGCTTCAGGCATCAAGGTTATCTTTCTGTGCCTATGGACATTTGATTTTGTGATGCTTGATGAACAGCGACATGGGGATATTTTAATGAGACCATCCAGGACATTTCAGAACATTGGCATGTTTTTCAACAGTGTAGAACATAATCATAATCACTCAGCAAGCAGGAAATTGTCTTTCAATTACCCAATGGTTGCCATCTTCCCTTTTGGACAATCTCCGTTTTTTTTGAACGATCAGCATTGAGTCCTAAATGAACACTCAAGTGTTTTTAATTTCTTTTCTTGGATCTAACCATATTTGTAAGCCAATTTTTGTGTTCTTTTATTACAGACAATAATATTGATTAGTGGAGCTTGTTCTCAGGACATTAATTCTAAAACCAGACTTTATATAAAAAGAATTTTATGTGAAGATGATTTTTAGAATTATTTAGATTCTTGGAGGTTTATATTTTTAAACTGTTCTTTGATATAATTTATATGAATGCCAAGCAATAACAAGAATAGAAAAGCTCTTTGAAAAATTTTTGAAAGATAGAGAAAACCTGTAGTTTCTAGGCAGTGATGTAGGGCCCAGACCTGTGAGTTCCAAACACTCTTGATAGGAGGAACTGAGATTTCCTCCCCTGCAAGAACTGGGCTCTGGCATTCTGATACTAGCAGGATGGTAAGGACCATTGTGGGGGAGGAGGGCAAAGTGTTATGAGAAATAGAACCATTAGAGCATCTATACCAAGGGCACTGCCCAAGCCACATTTTCATTTTTCATTGCTATGTTCCTTTAAAAGTTCATTTCTCCATTCTGCTTTTTATTTAGATCACTCTTTTTTCCTTCAATTCTTTCTTGCAATTCGTTTAAAAACACAACCATGTAAACTTGTTCTAATTCAGTGCGTGGGGAGTTAGTGATGACAGTAGTAGTCTTTATGGTGGAGGTGGATTTGAAGGTCAAGTGGGATTTGAATACATAGAAGACGTTCCTGGTCAGAGTAAGATGATGGAAGATTTAAGGGCAGAATTAGTAGAGTGAAATCTTGGAGAGTTACTCCTTTAGTTATACGTGTGTGTGTCTGTCTGTGAATATGTATAATCTATACCTGTATCTATGTTCATCTATCATCTCTTATAGGAAAAAAATGATGCAAAGTCCCCATAATCTTAAAATATAGTTTTATATTTTTTATATATGATGAGGGATGGATAGTCCTTCACTTTTTACAAGAGTTGAGCCTGCATTTCTCTAGTATCCTTCACCTTTCCCTCTGCTAATCCCAATTCTTGTGTAGTGCTTAGTGAACTTGTCCTTTTCTTCTTCATTGAAGCAAGTTCCCTACCAAATATGATTGAATAGCTTGAAATGTCTCTTTATTAATTATATATATAATTGCACTGCTGTATCGAGGTCTTCTTAAAGGGTACAGCTATATTTTATTTACTTTCCTGTTATTCTGAGGACCTAAATACTTAGCTCCTCATTAAATATTTATAGAAGTAAATAGTTTATGTATTATAAATATAGCAAATATTCATAGTATAAACTTTAGGTGATTTTAGTCAAATTACCTGCCTTTTTGATCAGCAAAAACATGTATTTATTACATTAAATTAGTAGTTTTAGTTCTTTTTTTATTATTTTTCATATTAGACTATAATGTCTACTTTTAAATTCTGGTGCTATTTTTAGGAAATTTGAAAACCTATTTGTATCCTTTCTTGGCTACTCTTGTGAAGGTCAGGGAAATTAGAATCTAGCTTTTCATGCATTTTTGCATATCTCTGTATTTATTTATTAAGTTAATTCACACAGTGCACGATATGCATGTTCACATGACTCCATTTTACAGGAGAAGCAGTAGAAACACCGAGGGGTATAGTGATTCCCTCAGGGTTAAGCAGCTTCTCTGTGGCAGTGTGGGACCTGTGGTCTCCAGTTTAGGATACAGCATGAGGGCTCCATCGCCCACCAATAGTAAGTGTGTCAAATGTCGCCTTACGCTTGTAACTTTCCAAGTCACGCTTCTTTGACTTTGCGAAGTAGGGAAATACAGATGGCAGGAAACTTCAACTACATAAAAATGCCTTCAATACAAGTTTTATTCTATGAAATCAGCATTTCATAGAGTCTTTTTGGTGAACTTTATTAAGAAGCAATGGGGTTTAGGAAGTTTGACAAACAATGAGGCAGGAAACCCCAAAGAGAACATGTCTGTCAGACATTTTTCCTTTTGGGTTTTCCTTCCAAATATTTTTGGATCTTGAAGGAAGCGGAGTGGCTCTCTGCCACCACTTTCATACATCTGTAACCCACTGGGTGTACAGAGTCTGGCATTCACTTTTTAAATTCTTTACTCAGTCTGTATTTATTTCACTGTGAAATAGAAGCCGATCATAGGTTAATGTTGAAGTCAAAATATAAATCTTATTTTCCTTAGACACAATTTCTACTTTTGAGAATTTTGATTTAAGGGCTGATAATTCCCTCATTTTAAAAATGATACGGGACAGTTCAAACCTTGCATTTTACAGAAAGCTGTGGACCTGGTCAACTGTTAAAACTGAGGGTAATTTGGTGCTCTGTTTGCCTGGGTTTTAGGACTAGGTTTAAAAGACATTTCCAAGACCTATGGAGAAACAGATGTAGTTATTCAGGGTTTCACTCATGAATGTCTGCTATCACTTAGCCTCCATTCCCTTATGACAAGATTTTAATATTTAATTTAATATAATTCTGCTGAATGTATGCTGTAGAAAATACTGAAAGGAAAATTTGAGCTAAAGGAGATAAAACATAAAGCTTGCATAAATGCTGGTCTCTAGAGAGCTAGATCTCTTAAATCTACTTGCTCTTTGAAGAATGTATTCAGATGATGACCTTTTGATGAGGAAGAGGTAGTGATAACTTATTAAATAAAATGTCAGTCATTTGTCTTTAATCAAAAAGTATTAAATAGGGGCAGCAGTATTATTTTAACATACTTGCTCTAGATTTGCAACTGACATCACATGGGACAAATGAAAGATCATCTGAGATACAAAATACCATGTTAACTGTTAATAGAGTAATTAATAAGAATTTAAAAATTATATAATAATAATATCAACTATTCTTTATCCAATAGTGAACTTATTCCAGTGACTTTGCCAAAGGCTTTACATAATTTCTGAATTCTCATAGTTCTACAACGAAGATTCTGTTGTTCTCATTTTAATTATGAGGAAATAGAGGCTCATAGAGTTAATAAAATTATCTCCAGGCCACTCGCTGCGTAAAGGTACTGGACTTGAACATACATCAGGTTCCAAAGCCTGTACTTTTTTCACTATGTAATATCAGTCTATTGACTAGTAGGAACTTTAGGTATAATAATATAATTATTTATCTAGTACTCATTTTAAGTTAATGTTTTTTCTTTTAACATATTAGTCAAGTTCTAGATTAAGCTGTCACTTTAAGGAAACAAACTGCCATTGGTTACAAATGCTTAGGATGATGTAGCTCTACTTCCATCATTAATTCTTTTTTGAGACCCAACATTTACATCCTGAGGTCGAGAAACCTGAACAAATACTTCTCCCTCAGAGACAGGTTATTCAGACTTTTAAAGTTACTCCATAGTTTTTTGCAACCTTTCATGAACTTCTCCTTTCACTCCTTTTACATGCCACCAGACTGCCTGTTAAATAGCTTTTTAGGATATTTCTGATACATTACATCCTTCCTTAGTTCTTCAGGAAGTAGCTCAAACTCAGAGCAAGTACAGCTGACTCAAAGTCATCATCAAAAAGATCAAATTTATATAAAATGTATACAATAGAATATCAAATATTGTATATGTATACTCCATATGCATATCGAAAATTCCTAGATAACTTCTGCTGACAAAGTCTATTTACTTTACTTCAACCATTGAATATTTCTTCTTGTTTCTAAGAGACCAGCCCAGACTATAGTATGTAGAGTAAAACTGCACTATCATGCAGTAAGTGGAATAAGGAAACCTTAGTCACCTGAAAAGGTGCTGAGGTGGTATTGTGAGGTTAATAAAAATCTTAATTAATAAGATTGGGTTGCTTGAAGCATATAAAACAGCAGTTGCTCATCATTTGTCACAAGAAACCATAAAAGTAAAGATAATGAAACAAATTGTACTTGATTGATCATAGAATAAAAAAGATAATGTGTGAGAAAGAAAAAATAATATCAAGGCAGTTGTTCATCAATACCCACAACCCTACCCCTAATATAGTAACTTCGGTCTGATTCCATTTGAGGAATGAGGAGCCTTAGGAGCCAGTGCCAGACACACTGTGACAGAACACTTGAACTTAACTGTATACTATTACAGAATGCACTTTCATGAGGCTTTGCCATCCTTCCACTTGTGCTCAGCATTTCTAAAAACTGTGCTAAATGTTGAGGTGGCCAGGAGTTCCCTATGCCCTGTTTCGATAGCTGCTCATTTTTCCTCTCCAAAGGAGCATCGGTCTGTGATACTGCATCGTTGACCTCTCAGGAAGCCCTGAGCCCATAATACTTGATGGTACTTCTCCCCCTTTTGCCAAAGGCAGAAGCATGAGACACCCAGTAACTTCGTCCCAAACTGTTGGGAAAGGAGAGTAAATTTATGTTCCTTGTCATTAATTTTGTATGAACGCCAATGTAGCTAATTTTAATGAAGCCACATGTAAAACTGGGTATAAGGTTCTTTAATTACTCAAACTGCATGTAATAACTTTCTTTTGTCTTCAGATTCATAGTGTATTTGGAAACGTTTCCAATTGGAAACTTTTACAAAGTTTAAAATATTTAAAATGGGCTGAGGTGTGTTATAAAATAATATTTCATTAACTTCCAGGAAAGAAAATAAATGTGGACAATTAAATTTATGCATAATCAGTAAAATATACAATTCTCATATACAAAAGAAATCATAGGAATTTAAAGTCAGAAAAACTGGGCGTATCTTATACAGTTTAGCTATTTGTATTAGTATTACAATTGTGGCAAAGCATAATTATATTTGGTCTATAAGGTGTATGTCTTATTTCTTATATTTTGGCTTTAATGTCCCCACCCAGCACATGTCAATGTGTTTTAAGATCATTAAATTATAATTTATTAGTTATCATCAACTAAACATATGAATGCTTTTCAAGTGTTTATAAATTTTAGTTGGTCTGATTTTTGTAAGTGCAAACATTTATTGCTCATGAATTGTTCCTGTAAATGTGTATATATTTAACATGTATTTGCATATACTGATACCCACTGAAATTGACACCATCCATGTCCAAATATGTTTGTGAGTGTATAAATGTAAGTATGTATGTAGGTTTATGTATATGAATATATGTACAGACATATTTATTACTGTTGGATAAATGGTAGTATAACAGGGCATCTTTTTGGTGAGTTAGAGCACTCCGAGGAAAGTCATGAGTTGGCCAAGAAGAGATTAGGACCTGGAGCAACTGAGGACATTTTTATATGAGACTGACATAATAAGAAGTGAGATGGACCAATGAAATGTGGGTGTAGGAGAAGGCATTGATTAGGGTAGAACCTCCACAGTGCCTGCTCTGTTTCATCTGACTTGTAGTTGATTTGCTTAGCCTGTTTTGTTATTGTCTTTGAGTGTCCTTGTGACCTCAAAATATTATCTCAAACAAGTTTTCAAATGATCATTTTAAGTTACTAGATTTGGTCTTGAATGACTTTGGGCAGTTGGACCTACTCTTATTATTACTAGACAAAACCCATGTAAGTCAGCCATTGATGTTCCAACCCTGTCCCTCCACAGGAACTGAGATTAGACCCTTCAAGGGCAGAGCATCTGGTGGTGGTGGCAGCAGATCTTGAAGCCTTTCTTGGACAATCATCTCCCATTCCTTCAAAGTATTTGGCAATAAAAATAATGTGTGTGTGTATGTGTGTGTTTCAGTGCACTCTAACATATATAGATGTTCCTGATACTAATATTAATATTTCTAAAATACTGCTGGAAATTTAAAGAGTGATAGAAAAATGTTGAAATGACTTGTGAACTTTGCACGGAGCTTTTATAGAATCATTTGAGAATATGGTATTATAGTTGAAATTTTTTTCCATTATTTAGTCTAGCGTAGGCTGAGAAGACCTACTTGGAATGGTCCAAGTGTAAAAAGATAGATCATTTCCGCTTAGAGATCAAAGAGTGGTATTTGAAAGGAAGAAAGTAGCAAGTGCTATTCAAACTATGGAATTAGAATGGATATTATTATAAAAATTGGAAACTAAATTATGTCTGTGTTACATTATATTTGATAGAGGGATTTTTTATCAATTTTATAGTTAATAGTGGTGGACTGTTACTTAAGCGTAATCTTATAGATTTTTTTTAAAAGGTGGCTTTTAAGCCAGAGCCGTGGCTTTCAGATTGTGGTCCTTGGGTCAGCAGCATCACTGTCATCTGTGAACTGGTTAGAAATGCAAATTCATTGATCCAAATTGACTTAATGAATCCTAATCTCTGGAGATCTCGGGAAACTGCTTTAACAAGCTCTACAGGGGATTCGTATGTGCATTAAGTTTGAGAACCACTGATCTAAAAGGTCCATGACTGAAGGGCTTTATGATCTAGATAGGAAACAGCTGGGAATTAGGAGGCTTTGGTTTTGGCTCAGTCTTATTTGTAGGGACTTTATTTCCTTATTTCTAACAAGGAACCTACATTAACGGAGATTGAAGGACAATAAGATCATAGTGTTAAAAACGATTTTATAAGATAATGTAGGTTAGTTATATTCAGTGTTATTAATATGAGAATCTTCTGGGATTAAATAATTTTGGTAAACATTACATATTTTTGTTTAAACAGCTTGTTGAGATATTTCAGTTTATTGACTACATTAAATAATGCTGCTGAAATAAATTTTTCTTATACAGAATAAAGTTAAACTTTATTGGGTAACCCGATGAATTGTGTTAGAGATTGGTTTTCCAAAGAGAGGCTTAATTCACTTATAACCTGTTTGTTAACTATTCTATTGAGAGAAAATTGAAATCGGCCACTCTATTTTTTACTAGAAATTAAAAAGAAGCGTGTTGATTTATTGCCTAAAATGGCTGATAAAGGTTGCATCCAACTTTAGCAGAATTGTACACATTTTTTTTTCTTTGTTTTGGTGTTTCAGTCTGCAGATGTTTGCTGTTTTTGTGAGGAAATAATGGTGTTAGCTATGAGTTTTCTTGGAAAGAAAGAGCTTAAAAGCTTTGGAGTGCTGGAATCGCGGTCTGCACAGCCAGATGAACATGGACGGAATGTTAGGTGAAGTCCACGGGGAGTCATTCAACAGCAGCATCTGGAAGGAAACAATAAGTGACTGGAGGGTTTACTTTTCAGGCAAATGATTAAGAGGCGATTAAATGAAGGTGTTAGGATGTGAGGGAGGGAAGGAAGCACTGAAGGTGTATATATAATATGGAACGGAGGGATTATGGAAAAGACTTAACAGAATGATCTGTAGATCACAGCTGAACTTATAAAAAACTGGAATTGGAATTTGGACAGAACAGCTTATAGGTATCCCATGAAACAGTACATGAGATTCACATAATACAGAACATCCTGGGAAGTATTTTTTGTTTTTGGTTTGGAACAGTAAAGGACAATGATGATGTCTAGTTATTTAGTGCCACTGGACATCATTTCTTAGAGTTGGAAGGACGTCCTGCTATTACACCTTTATAGTCTTACTCCATTACATTGGCTCTACTTTAAAGTCCTGGGAAAGCTCTGGCCTTGGAAATGGAAAGCCAAGGCTTTGATCAAATGAGTGGTTTTGCTGTAGCAGATTGATATGAACTTGCTTATAATGCAGCAGACAATGTTGACCTAAATTACTTTGAACAAAAATTGCTTTTTACTCTTCCTGTGAACAATTCATGCCATCCTGCCTATTTCTCTTGTCTCCTGACAATTCCCACTCTCCACTGTAAATGGATGAATAAATGAATGAATGAGTTAGTGAATACAGGAAAGAATGAATAAACAAAACTCTATGTTTTGTTTAAATGATATGAGAACTAGTTTATTTTTCCCCCAAAACATCATGTTTATCTTAAAAAACAAAACCAAGTTTATCTTGGAGTATATATTTTTCTTCTTGATGCTAGACATTTGAGCATCTAGAAAAGTGAGAAGTTACAAAGAAAAGTAGGGCAGCATTATTGAAGCCAATGTCCTCTAGCCCCAGTCCTCCCTCCTAACAGCCACTTAGAGGTGCTTTAATTTTAATGTATGGAGATTTTGCAAACACAAGTCTCAATCTCTGCACATATAAGAATTGTATTTTATTAGCCAGTATGTCGAAATTCTGTAACACACAAGCCCACATTCTCTGTGACTTAAAATAATCCCAGATGATTTTTGCTGAAGTCCAGAGTAAATGATCTGGTCATTCTGGGACCCAGATTCCTTCCTGTGTCCCTGTTCTTTTCTAGGTTCTTTCCATTTATCTAGATGGTAGGGAAAGGCACTACAGGGAGGACACATCCACCTCTTCCCACTTTGTTCGAAAGTAACATGACTTTGCTTTATTCCATTGCCCAGAAATCACATGAATGGTCATACTCAGAACTGAGGGCAGCAGAGTATGGCCTAAACTTGTTCATGGTAGTCTCTGCCATAAGGACTCAATCTTCCTGCCAAATCTCTAGGCAGGCTCTTTTTCTTGATCATAAGAAAATGTAAATCTAATGGGGCACATTCAGGGAAAAACTGGGCCAATTAAATCGAGGTCTATGTTTGTAGTATTTGCTCCACACTAAAACTTTGTGGAGGAAAACTTTTTTGTGGACCTTTTTATTTGGAACAAAATGTCTCATGTAATTTTATTTAAATATCTCTCTGGTCTCACCTCCTGTTCAGCCTTGCTGCATTCTGTCTCTGTAGACTAGTGTTCTTCTAGGGTGATTGTTTCATTAAATGGCTCTGAGACGTCAAAATTTAAGGGGATTCCGGATTGCCAAAATGTGTCCGAAGGTTGGTTCCATTGGTAAGTGAAATACGGAAATGCCTACCTGCTCCAAATTTATTCCGCTACTTTGGGGTGAATATAGCATAGCATTTAGATAACTAAGATCATAGTTCTGACAGATTATGAAGTTAGATAAATTTTATTGAGATTTGGGAAGGAGTAGCAGTTTAGATGCTTCTGGTGATGGTGGAACCACTGAGGGTTAGAAGAAAAATTTTTAAAGGGTCAAGGAGCAGCTCTAGAAAAGCAGGGTTGAAAACAAGTCACCTTTTCACATATTTGCCCAGAGCCTACCCTCTATAGAACATGAATGTTAAATGGAAACATAGAAACTGGAAAAGGCTTAATCTCTAGGGTGGCCCCTGTATTGGGATTAAGGGATTCTTAGAGGGGTGGCTTTGCTTATTTGTGATTGTTCTCAGTTCATATGGATGGACTGTGAGATCTATAAGCAGGCCCAAAGTCTGTGACTTTGTACCGCCACTCTTAAAGCTATGGATTCTGGTAACGCCAGAACAGAAGTATAATATAATTAAGCCTGTACTCCTTCAAAGTAAATTTTGATAGTAAATTTGGGTGAGATTATCAAATAATTTATGGTCCAAACAAGGACACTGTGGAGTAAATGGGGATGGTATTGATTACTCTAGCACAATAGATCTAAGCCAGGACCACCTCGAACCAAAAGGGATGTACAGTAATATTGCATTCATCTGACAATAACCCTTCGAAGTATTTAATAGCCTTCGTTTTAAGAAACTTTCATTCTCATCCTACAGTTTAAATGTAATTCTATGTTAAATAAGATTTGACAGCAACACTAATCTTAGTAGGGTAACCCTTGACATATTTAAGTTATAAAATTGCCTGTTAGTTCTCTGTGCTCAAGGTCAAACATTTCCAGTACTTTTTACCCTGACTCGTCCTTCCTGTAAGCTGCTGCTTTAATCACTTTGCAGACCTTTTCTAAGTTCTCTTTGTTTCTTTAAATGGAGCCTGAAGCAAGACTGGATTCTCTAGTTAGGTTCCAACCAAATCCGGAGTAAGGCTGGAGTATTTTAGACTGACCTCAACAGGCTAAACTTTTACCTAAGTATCCCATTTCTCACTTGTTGAGTTTGAGGATAGAAGGCTGTAGAATAAATTAGGCACAGTCTTCAAGTATATGAAGCACTTTTAAGTACAGGGTGGGCACCAGCTGTACTCTATGCAGGCAACATAATTTATGGAGTTAACCCCCTTCCTCCGTATGTGGAGAACATTTAAGCAGGGCTAGATTTAGGTTTACATGGAATGAACAAATACACACATGAGGTGGCTTAAGAAGGATCAGAAATTCAGTGGCCCCAGACCACCCCTCATCAGCCTACTCATATTCCCAACATTAGAGACACCTCTGGGGTTCAAGATATGCTGTCTCTAAAATGAAATAGGCCACCTGGAAAGGAACGTATAATAAAACCAGTAGTAACCTCATCAGCTTGGTACAGAGCCCTAAAGAAACAAAATACAAATTTTAATCAGAATGGGAGGCAGGAAGGGTCAGTGTGTTAGAATGCAGAGCCAGGTGAGGAGTTAGGGAGGGAGAAGCAATCTAGATAGTGCTCAGAGCACAGCTAGGGTTGCTTATGGTTGAGTACTGCCAGCCAGAGAGCATGGGGCGCTGCCAGGAACCCCAATCGTGGTTATTTTGCCTTGGGCCACCCTGATGTTAAATGTTACAGGCAGGAAAGCAGAAGTCAGTGTCTGTCTTAAAGGCTCATCGTCTTAAGTGGGAAAGAGGTTAAGTATAACCATATACTTTAAAGCTTAGTTGTTGAAAAAAATATATAAATAAATCTTTGTATAAGGCTGTTTAGTATAAATTAGTATCTTTAGTGAGTTCCCAGTTTTGGGGCCTTGGGAGTAAAATGAAGAGAGCAAAATATTGATATCATTTGGGTGATTGAATCTAACTTTATAAAGTGTGAGAAAGCTTCCTGTAGGAAAATATTTAGTAGTATTCTGGGGGAAGGTAGGAAAGAGTTTAATGGAGAAGCAGGTTTTGAATAAATTTAACAATTTACTTTACTTTTTATTGCATATGGGACTATTTCCCTCTCATAAGTATTCTGACTTTCTATGCATTTTACATCAAACTTCCAGGGGAAATCAAGCTATAAGGCTGATACAAATCTGCCCTGCCTAACCTGGGCGTCAGGAGACTTATTTTGTCAGAGTGAAAAGTTACTGTACCCTCAGGGTCTCCTCCTGCCCCCATACCCAAACCATCCTAATCCAATCTGCCACCGTCTCTCATCTAGATTATTTCTATAACCTCCTAATTTTTAGTCTTCCTGTTTCTGCCCTAGCTCCCTTCAGTCTACTCTCAATCCAAGCCCCAGAGTGAGCCCAATCGAATGCATATCATATCCCAAATTATATCATTCCTCTGCTCCAAAGCCCTCCAGTGGCTTTCCATCTGCCTGGGAATAAAAATCTTTACTTGGGCCCTCTCTACCCCTCCAATCCCGATTTATTGTTTCTTTACCCCTTGCTCACTCGTCTCCACTTAACACTGCCTTCTGGCTCTTCCTGTAACAGTTAACACACTGGGCGCATTTTCCTTAATCAACTCTGAGAACATTACACTGGCTCTTCCCTTGACTGGAAAGGTGTTCTCCAAGATATCTGCATAGCTTTGCACCCATCTCCACCACCTACCTCCTATTCTTTCCCCAAAGCACACATTCTTACATAAAATTGCAATGTATCTCCTGTCTCCCCAGTTCCTCTCCTCCTTCCTTGATTTCTTTGTCTTCATAACACTTATCACTATATATTTTAATCGTTGTTAATTTTTTTGTCATTGTAAGTTCTATAAAGACAGGGCCATTTGTCTTGTTCACTGATACATGCCATATGAATGAATGAGTGAAAGGACATCCAGCTTACTAATAGTCACAGAACTCCTCAGGGCCCTTGATAAGTTGATGCTGCTAACAATGATCGCAACTTTTCCCCTTCCAATTTAGGGAATCCCCAAAAGATCCTACACACTGACCTTCAGGGTCAAGAATCTTGATATATTATAGCCAGTGATTCCAGTGGAAGTGTTCAAATTCTCTTCACTTTGTCCAGGAGAACCTGTATAGCAGAAACATGTGTATTCCTTTAGACCATGGGTCATCTTATCCTTTAGAAAAGCAGTGGTCTAGCTGTTCAGTCACTTTTCCTTTTGAATGCAGCTCCTATTCCAAGTGTCATCCAAGGTTTCCCTTGCACGATAGTTGTTCCCTTGGGTAACTATTTGCAAATAATGATTCTAGTTGTCTTCCCCAGAGCACTGGGGGCACTATGTATAGTGAATTTTTGTTAGTTTTCAAAGCCATAACACGCTTATGAACATCCTCTATTATGTGACTAATAAAAAAAGGTTCATTTTTATGGACACTGATTGAGTGAATCATATCTACTTATTTATTCCATAAGTGTTTACTGAGCATGTGCTACAGACCAGGCTCAGTTCTAAGGCATGGGGCATAGCAGTGAACCTAACAGAGACCATACCCCCAAGGGGGTATTAGTCAAAGAGAAGAGACAGACAATAGACACATAGATACTTATATAACATGCTAGGTAGTGATGAGTGCTAGAAGCACAGTAAAGATTAAAGGTGATAGACAGTGGAGAAGAGTTTTGTTATTCTTGTTTGGGGTTTTGTTGATTTTTTTTCTTATTATTTTATGTAGAATTTTTAGGGAGCATAATCTATAAAGGGAGTGACGAACACCAGCCTAGCAAGGGGAAGTGAATTGTAGATGCCCAGGTGTTTAAGGAACAGCAAAGAACTCAGTGTGGCTGGAGCAGAGGTGAAGGATGAGTGGGGGAGGATGTCAGAAAGGTGTTGAAGTGCAAGATCATGCAGGCCTCGAAAGCCATGGCAGAGATTGCATTTTTCTCTAAGGGAATTGGAAACTATGGAGGGTATTGAACAGAGGAGTGATGTGATTAGGTTTGTGCTTTTAAAGTGCTAGAGAGGCTGCTTTCTGTCTTGGAGAGGAGATGGCAAGAGTAGATATGAAATGATCACTTATTCTTGCAGTAATCCAGGTAAAAAATGATTATTTCAAAGATAGAACGTGATCTTCTGGTAGACCTGATTTAGGATGTGAAAAGAAGGGAGGAATCAAGGATGAGGCTTTAGCAGTTTAAAAGAAATATGTGCCATTTCCTGAGATGAGGAAACCTATGGGAGGGCAGGTTGTAGAGGAATGGACTAAGTATCAGTTTCAGACAGAACGATCCCTTAGATCTGGACAAGCAGTGCCCTTGACCTAAGCATGTTGCCTAAAGGGGCTATGTGTACTGGAATAGAGCTTCTTCAAAATTGTCTAAATCCCCCTCCTATGCTTGGGTTGTTCTTAGTATTTTCCATTACCCTTATAATTTGAATGTCCCAAATGGTGTGATTTCTCAAAATTCTTATAGACTTTGAGGTCGGCAGGCTTTTCCATTGCATTAACTATAGTGGCAATCAGAATTATTAGTGTACCCTAAGAATGATAACAAAATGAGTAACTGGGTTACTTAAAGAAATCATGAAATCTCTTCTGCTTCAGGGTATGAATCAACTGAAACCTTTTGCTATGATGTGAATGTCTTAACTATTCATCTGTCAGCTCCATATTTTGTAGGAGGATCTGCATTTTTAAAAAATTTAGATCTTGTATACCAAAAGACTATGTTTTAAAGTTAAAAGAAAGCTCCCTGGGATGAAAGATGAAATTAAAACCTAGCTTGTGAAGAAGATACAGGGCTTCTTAAAAAAAAAAAATACTCTTGCCTCTGAAAATGTGATGCCAATCAGAATTATAAATGTATTTAATTTGCCTTTTAAATTAGTATTTTTTCCATAAAAACATTTCTAAGAAGTAAATAGCTGTAACTCCTGTGTTCATTTATGACATTATTCAGCCAGGTTTTGAATAGGGGCCCTCATTTATCCTCATGTTGAAGTGAGTACCCCTCTGTTGCCTCTCGGAGGTTCAAACTGAGGTTGACATTGCCAAGTGGAACAGGATGGGTGGAGTTGATGGTGTCAACACTGGAGGTGGATAAAATTGTTGGCAGGTTTCAGAATGGGATAATGTCTCCAAAGTGTTTTGAGCTCCTTGTTGAACGATCTTGAATAATTTCCACATATTATTTTGATTGTGGTAAGAACTATGTAAGATAATCTGCTCCCCTAACAACAATGATTCCTTTCATGGCACATTTTAAACAAATAGGTATATTATAAAATTATGAATGGAATAATTTTAAGCTACCCTTCTTGCAAAATAGTAGAAAAACTTTTCATGTGTTCAAGTTAGTCTCATGAAAGGCAAGCAAAAAACATTGATCAAGTGTTAACTCTTCACTACACACCATGCTAAATGCTTTATATCCACATTCTCATTTTACCTTTACTGTAAACTTTGGGCCAACTGTCATTATTATCCCCACTTTTAACAGAGGACAGTGTAGAAGAGCAATTAAATGATTTTTTTTTTCATATTTATGCATCAGTTCATGGTAGAACCAGGTCATTTTTCTCTAGAATTTTTCACCACCACCTTGGATGGCCTACTATACCATCATTTTTATGAAATGTCTAAGATTTGCTTTAGTAGTGGTGTTGGAAACCCAGTTGCTAGAGCAACTAATGGTATATTTTAGGAAGGTTTTAATTAGGGTGCCAAGCTTTAAAATTAATCTCTGTATCCAGCCAAATAGGCTTTTTTTTTGACTAAGTTCTAGCACAGAGCCTTACATATGTCCAATGAGTATTAAGTAAATGAATAAATGAATAAAAAACGATTGCCTGTACCTATTATTTGTCTAATGGCTATTATATATATGTACAGCACTATGCATGACTTCGGCAATGCTCTTCTTAGCTATTACGATGTCCATTTTTTACAGATGAGTAAATGAGGTGCAGAGTGGGAATATTAATAACATTTTCCACTATACCAGGGATGGCAAATAGATTTTGTCTTGAGGGCTAGACTCAATCATCGACAGTAGATACCTGAAGCTGGATAGTAGTATCTACCTGGATGGATACTGGAGTAGGTAGCTGCTGTACAGAGAAGGCCTGGGAGATTATACCAGGACTCATCGTGAAAAACTGCCATATTTGATTGCTGTTGTCTGCCCTGAGTCTGAAGTGGAGGAGTGGTAGCGTCCATGCATGGCATTTGTAACCTCTACACTAGGCCAATGTGCCCTTCAGAGATAGGATCTCTCTAGTATTTGTCAGATGATTTGACACTTTGAATTTTGTTCTGAGCATTCAGCAGTCATTTTGTTTTGTTTATTTTTGGATGCCTACATTTTAAAAAAAGCCCCCTGGATTATTTCTATAATTTCTTAATGTGTTTTAATTTAGTTTCCTTTTGTATGGTTAGAACTTTGACTAACTATTCACTGATACAACAGATCACTGTGATGTCCTACACAATGTCCACATATTTCAGGTCTCTTTGAAATATACTGTGACAGATGGTAGGAGAGTTAATATAGCCCTGGAAGAATTCTATAAATGTCTACTGTTTTCTGTCGCAAGGAAATTGGATTTCTTTATGCTGTCCTTTTCATCAGGTATCGAAAAGAATGCATTCTCCTTTTTGGTGGCTGCACACCACATACTTGAGGCAGTGTTAATTTGCTTTTGCAGAAATATTGCAACTGGCACATAAGCACAGAAGCTGCAGTTGTGGTAGAGTTTATGGTAGACCATTATCATCCTCCAAAATCCTAACATTTTTCTGGTTTTGGTAGAGGCTGTACTGCTGATTAAAGTAGATTTATGGTGAGGCCATCACTGCTACTTGTTTTACTTTAGGTTCTTGAGGATGGCAACCATCTCTGCCATTTCTCCCAGGATGCTTTCTTCTTCTCATCCTCCCTCCTCTTCCTCTTTCCTCTTCTTCGTACTCCTTTTTTTTTTTTTTTTTTTTTTTTTTTAGCTATCTTTGCTGAAGGAGAGGAGTGAGCAATTCAGAAGCTTCCACTTGCCCTTCCCTGCTGTAATAGCTTTTATATTAGGGGTCAAGAAACAAATACGCAATAGGGGCTATTCCATCTCCCAAATATGTCGTTTCCAATTATACACTTGGGGCCTGAGAAATAATCACAGGGGAGGAAGGGCCCAGGACTCCATTTATTATTCAGGTCTCATATTTCTCATCCTTACAAAGGGGGCATGATGATACTTTGAGTCTCCAAGTCTCAAGTATCATTATATCAACTTGGACCTTGTGTCTGAGAGTCTGAAATGTTTGGTATTCTCCTTTGCCCAGTGTACATTTACTCCAATAAATGGCTGTGGGTCCCTCTGAGGAAAAATGATTTGAATTACTATATATAGTTTCCATAGTATTACAAGGTCCTTCTCATAAGCATCTGACTGCTTCCTCAGTCAGTTGGATTTTGGTCTGAAAATTGTCTAAGTTATATAAACTAGGCATGGGATTAAGATTTTCACTGAAGCGGCTAACCTCAACTAACTGATCAACTGTGTCCTTTATTTATTTTGATTGTGTGCGGCATGGTGGCTTAACCTCAACCCTATGGATTTTGGGATGTGGTCATTCTTTGTTTTGGAGGCCTGTCATGTGCAATGTAAGGTGTTTACCCACCAGACGACAGTAGTGCCTGTCAAGTGTGACAACCAAAAATGTCTCCAGACATTGCCAGTTCAGGGGCAGAATTGCCCTGAATGAGAACCAGTGACTATTTTAACAATTATATTGCTGCAGGTTACCAGGGATCCCGTGGCAATATCCCACCTACTTTTGAAGGATGCGAACTAACTGAAAATTGGCCGGCAAAGTGATCTAGCGCCCAAAGCCCATTTTAGAGACCACTTCTTCAGCTCACTCACTTCTGGCACTAATTATCTTAGGTCTGGTTCCCTTGGAAACAGATTTTGGATGAATGAAGAGGTGCTTGCAGGAGTTGTTGCTCTTGGATTTAATACCTGTGGGGACATGAAGGATACATAGTTTTAATTATGCAGACGGAGAAAATTGAACTATGATGTGGGCACAACAAAGGCTTCAATCAATCACACAGGGATCCCTGGAGCTTCTGTGGCCCTTCTAGTTGTACTGTTCTGAGGCAAAGGGCCTAGGGCTCTTATGGTCCCACGCGGGCCACTCATTGAATGATCCAAGGGAGGGGCAGGACCTTAGGTAAAGTGACTTTATTTGGCTGAGGACTATTGCTGAAAAAGGGCTCAGGGAAATGGGATCAGCTGCCATAACTCCAGCCTCTGGGAATGCCTCAGGCTTATAAGGAGTGTTTGAGAAGCATATCACAACCACTACAGTGTATTAATAATAGAAATTAAAATTTACTAAGGTATCAATTTCACCTAACTTTACTAGCATATAGTAGTATTTCTCTCAGCCCCTTGTTCTGCCATTTTAGCACTCAACGATTCATTTCTAACAAATATCAAAACTGCTTACATATTATGAGGCATAAGATACCATATACTGTTTTGTTATTTTCTGAGAATTTTTGTTTTTTACCTATAATCATGCAAATGCCCAGATATTTTATTGATTTTTGCCAATCAGAAAATAAACATTACCGAAGAGAGTATTTTAATGGAGGAGCTTCATTAAGATCTGAAAATTTTATCCAAGTTTGAATGGATTCTCTGATGGCTGAATAGTCTTATTGTGCTTGATGGAGTATATTATAAAGCTGAAAATTCATAGCACATCTCTGATGTGATTTCCAACTTGCCATTGTTATATAACCAACATGGCATAACAAAAGTGTCATGTAAAACCAATTTAATTGCTTTTTGTCAATAATAATAACAACCCAAATTTAAGTAACTAAATAAAATGACGAATTATAGCTTCATAGTCAAATATTAACCCAAGCTTCCCCAGAAAAATCACTGCTATACCAGTTTAGAAGTAAAACTCTAACAAAATTGTGCATTCCAATAGTTTTGTAAAACTTTGTGGCTATGAGGTCATGCTACTTGTATAACTACCTTAATATAAATAGTTGCGTTTTCTATAATAAACCACCTTTCTCAGAAATTTGTCATCACGGAAAATATTTCCACGATGTCATTTGGCATATCACATTTTATCCTAGCAGATTTGGCTTTTCCAAATATACACATATACACACACACACACTCTCTTGTGTTTGCAGAAAGCAACATCGATTTTAATGGTTTCTAAAATAAATTTTGGGACTGGCATCAGCAAGAAGGCAGAGTATGAGATCAAAAATATTTTGTTGGTAAAGACACTGAGGAAAGGAAATTTTCTATGCTTAAAAATATTTGAAGTCAAACTTTTCCTTTTAATTAACACTTTTATAACTACCTTAACCTTAAATACAGCAGTAATGGTAATGAGAGTAATGAAAACCTGTAGGTCATGTTGGCTAATTTTTTATAAAGCTTATTTTATTTTATTATTAAGTTGCCATGAATATAGGAATAAGTAATTTTATTTACTTAAATAATAGCTACACTTTAAAAAAGCATAACTATGTATGCAGAATCTAATGCTCTATCAATTCATAGAAGTTTTTATTTTTTGAAATCTTTTACATTTATTTTAATTCTTTTACAGTGTGGTTTATTAAATTCTTACATTAAAAATTACTATTCCTGTTTTCTTTGTTTTTTCTTACATATGCTTTATTTCATTTTCCCTATTATTTTATTATCATCATGTTTATAAACTGTTCATACAACAGTTCACAACTACTTAATATTCTCTATTTTAATCCTTCATACCTTGTTTTATTCAGAATATACTTATGTTTTTATATTAAAACAATAATGAACTGATGAATAGTAAACAAATGCATTTGTTGCTTAAACCATTTTTTACAAACAAAATTTATTTAACTGGAAAGTGAACTTATATGGTGCAGGTGCTATCAATTTCATTTTTAAAAAAATTTTAATAAATAATTTTAGATAACCTTTTGTTGTCTGTCGTTCTACTACATTTCAGTCTTTTCGTGTGTAGCAGGTGCCCCTTGTTTAATTTTCTTATGCTTTTTTATAACTACTCTTAATTTACCCAAGTGTTAATAAAAAAAATTTGTATATTTCTAGAAGGGGTTCATATTTAGTCATGCAGTATATTAATACTGATACCCTGCACTGATTTTTCATCAAATGCCAAGAGCAAGCAAACAGTATACATACATGTAGAGGGCGTTCACATTTTTAGAGCTTGTTTTTAATCTCTGTAAATACTTTTGCTGAAGCCTGTTGGAAACAAAGCACTGCACACTCTCTACTTTTCTTCTGGCTGTCCAAAAATTGCTAAAAATAAAGCAGATACTTTCCTTTACCTTTTGATTTAGTAAATTAAGATATATTGTTCATGGAGTCTTAGATGACATAATGGTACATTACAGACTTATTTTTACTTGGTTACAGATAAGTTCTTATTACACTGCCAAAGATTGCCTGTGAATCAACTTTGGCACATGGATATTCTAGAAGAAAGATTTCAAATATCAGCTTTGTCGATTTAGCCCTTCATTCTAGAGAGACACCCAGGGAGAGAAACATCTTTTGTTTGCTCCGGAGGACCAAGATTCCTGAGGATATCTGCGATATCTGTGATAATGGTGTATATGTTTCTGATTATGTTTGGGAGGCTGAGGCAGGAGGATCACCTGAGCTCAGGAGTTGGAGGTTTAGTGAGCTCAGTGAGATCACACCACCGCACTTCAGCTTGGGTGACAGAATGAAAGCCTGTGTCCAAAAAAAAAAAGAAAGAAAAAAGGGAAAAATTAATATCTAAGAAATAGTAAATGGCAGAATGTAGTGATTTTAAAATAAGCACAAAATGCACGATGAGCGTATTTCAAATGAGACAACAAAAAGAGATTCTTTTGGAAACGCTGATCCCTAGTACCCCCTTAAAAAGTCCAATTTAATTTCAAAAGAAAATCGCACAATTTCCTAATTTGGACTTCTCATCTGTGTAGGGGAACATTTGATTTGGTGATCATAACAGTTCTCCCTGGGAATACTGTCTATGAAATAGGATATTTTAATATTCATAAAGACTTTATTTACACAAAAATTAACCCCCAAGAAATGAAATAAATGGAACATATACAAATCTGTCTAGACGTTTTTACTATGGATGGTGTTATTTTCCTAGGGAAAAAAGCAGTACTTGTAGGATGAATAGTAAGTGGTCCTATCTATCACCATCATGTGGGTTGATTGTATATGTAGAAGTCACCTATTATTGCTGGGAAATGTATATATTACACAGGCACACACATACACACGTATGCACTAAAGATTTCAGAAAAATCCCCATCAAAATATTAAATTTGCCATTATATTTTATGTATGATTGAAAAATGTGAGGAAAGCATATCCCTTATGTTTTGCATAAAAGAATGGTTCATTATTATTTTTTTCAACCAAAACTCAATAGTTGGTGATGTATTTAATCTTATTCTAAAGAAAACTAGAATAGGAGCCAGGGAACTTAGATGGGTAAACTTAGGAAGTCATTTAATCTCTCAGTTCTGCCTACCTCACAGGGTAGCTTCACAGATGAAATGTAGATAGAAAAGTTCTTTGGAAAAGTAAAGCAACATATAAATGCAAGATAGTGTTTCTTTTGTTATTGCTCTATGAAAGCGAACCATTAGAAATCTGATGCCAAATGTGGGCATACCCTCAGCCATAAAACATAGCTTTATGAAGCACTCACTCTGGATAATACATCTTTTGTTTTTCACTATTATACACTATACTGCACATTAAACAGGATACACTGAGCTTTGTAATATAGGATTTTTAATGATATACAAATAAATTTAGACTATAGGCCTGTTTAAGGAATATGTTGCTAACTTCTGCGGACTACTTTTTTTTTTTTTAACAAAATTCAATTACCTGTAACTTACACATCATTCATTAAGTCTTGTATGTTCAGTGTGCAAGAAAAGCATCCCTCTCTGCTCCCACTCCACGGTAGCTTCCAGATTCCTGTACCACTAAAATGTAAGCCAGTTATGGGAAGGAATTTTTATTTTAATGGTTCACTTTGTATACCCAATATCTGTAATAATATTATATGAGCTAGCATGTGGTAGCTAAATGAAAGGTCAACTTTATTTTAAATTTTAGATATTGAATTCATTCATTCACTTATTCATTCATTGGTTTACTTATTTAGGAAACATTGGTCAAGTGCTTATTATGTGTACATTTTGATAATAGGCAGGCAGAGAAGTACTCACAGGTATATTTTAAAATAGGTCTTTACAAAGTGCTATGGGAATATAGAAATTAAATTACTTAATTCTATCTGGGGACGTCAGAAAACTTTTTTTTGAGCAGATGACAAATTGAATCTTGGTTAATGAATAAGAGTTTTAGTGGAGGAAAATTGAATATTAATGGAGGTGATGATAGTGTCGGGCAACAATTCTTCATGGGTCTCTTGCATGTCTGCATGTTTTACTAGCAAGACACTGATTGCCTTTCTTTGGAAATATCTTTTCAAGAATGTTTGTGTAGCAAACAATCTTAGAAAAAGAAATAGTATCTTCCTCTAAAGCAAAGGGCAGGCATGCCCACCACCCGTTATGAAGTGTAGAGGTTTCCCAAATGCAGCTCCTGAAAGGCAACCCATTGCATGTATACATGTCACCTGATCCTGCTCCAGTTTCTATTTTCCAGTAGATCACCTTTCATACTTGTTGACTATGTGTGATGTGAAAGCCCTCTCTTAGTGATCATTATTCTCTTCCCAGACATTGCTCTCTCTGTATTGACTTTCTTAACAGGTTAGATATGCACAAACAATGGCTAGTGGGCAAATCCACCTAAATGTTATACAAGCATTTAGAATGCAGTGATTCAAAACTAAGCTCATTATTTCTCTACCAGAACATGCTTCTTCTCGGATATTCCTCACCACATGCTACTCCTTCCCTTTTCTCTTAACTCTTATGTCTAACTGAACCATTTCCTACTGGTTCTATTATATTTTGGCATATGCCCAGCACCCAACACAACGCATGATGCAGAGACTGTGCTCAATAATTACTTACTGATTGTATTAGTGAATTTCTTCTGTCACTGGGTTAATTCAAATTGTCTAGAAAGACTAAATAGTAGCATTAGATTCAAGAATCTAAAATAATACCATGTGAGCACATATTCTGCTTTGATTGAAATGATCATAATTATTAATGATCTATAATATTAGTTTAATTTCTTCAGATTTCTTATTAATTATGCCAGCTACAACACATTGATGCAAAGGAAGGTGCCTAGCTCTTTAATGGTACTCAATATATTGTTATCACCTTAAACAACACTATGGACTTTTTCTATCTATCTATCTATCTATCTATCTATCTATCTATCTATCTATCCATCCATCCATCTATACATTGCCATTTAGTAAAGAAGTACTCTTCTTTCATGTATGCTTCAAGCTAATTTTTATTGAAAATGCAGTTTCAGGAAACAATCTAATAATGAGATCACATGGCTTAAGATTGCCTTGTTTTGTTTTTGTTTTTGTTTCATTTCTATGCTCTTAGGACTGGAGGTAATAGGAAAGAGGAGTGGGCTTTTCCCATGCCATACCTTTCTGTTGCCTGAGTTTAATTATAGCCACTCTGTACACTGGGCATGATTTCATGATTGCCATCCAAAATAGAATCTAAAGCTGAGGAGCTCCAGAGCTCCCCTCTCAGCCCTCCATCCTCCCAAATTAACTACATGCATCACAACCTGCACAGAAGATACAGAAATGAGAATTGTTTTCCTTCTTGGTTAATCTTTTGCCTATTGAATTGCCTAATTTTATGCAAACTGTGTAGAGGGGTCTGTAAATATTGTAAGAGACTCCATCTGGGTTCTTTCACTGAGTTAGCATAGAATGCTGATGAAGCCAATAACAGCTTTGGATCCTAAACTGACCATTGAGCATTTTTCTGTACCATTGACATGAACTGGATTCTGCTTCCAAAACATCCACTTTACTGGTGTATGCCAGTGACTGTTACAAGGACAGGGTGAGCCTATGAATTGGTCAACTTGAATTCTTCATTCCTAATGAAAGGCAAAACAAAAAACGTTGAAGTTGAGGTCCTTTGGATCTGGACTGACTCCATCAACTATTCATTTAAAGAACTTGATGATGGGTTATCCACACTTAACTTGGCTCAGAGGTACCAAGATTTTATATTAGCATAGTCTCAAAAGATATAGCCTACTTGCTAACTTTAACTGCAATATTAAATTTAGAAAGGCTATTCCTATTTTTCCTATTTTAAATAGCAACCTTCTAACTAGACATGTTTAGAAGGCAAATGTACTTTCTAAACTAGGTTAATAGTACCTAGTCTAGGGACAGAGTTCCAGAATCCAGACCATTTGCCATCTGAGATTCAGGAAAAAAGTAGATCAAAGTGTTTGTTACATTTGGTTGGAGCAAGGCTGTTGCCAGTGGAATACTGAGGTTTAAGTCCTACTAGGAGTATGTCCTTTAGGAGGCAGTGTTTAGGTAGTAACTGTTTATCATAACATGCAAAATTACCCAACATATTTGCTGTTTAGGTCCTGGGTAAATAAACTATTCCACAGTTATATTTTATAAATTAATCTTTTGAATTGTAATCATATCTAGACTAAATATCACTCAGTTATAAGAAAAAATGATTTCACGTTGCAAATAATATAAACAGGGAATTTTGATTATGTCATCGTTTTTATTTCTCACTTTTTTAACTTTCTGGGGTAAGAATTTAACAAAGTGTAATTGTTTAACTTTTCAAATAAGCAAGTGTGGCAATCTAAAAGTTACCTGTTTTTCTTGTTCTTGTCCTTTTGCATTTCAGGAACCATCCCCGTTATCTGGACTCCCTGAGTATGTTAAAATAGTAGAAGTTGGACCTAGGGATGGACTGCAGAATGAAAAGGTAGTTTTCTATTAGCTTCACAGAGTTTATTTTAAATGCTAAGCCTAAATATTAATATTTCTTAAGATTTTAAAAACATATGTGGATTTTATATGTTATATGATTACATTTGTTCTCAATTGCTACTTGAATTTATAAATCATAAAAAAATTTGCTTTGTTGAGAAGTAATTTTATGTTTATGCTTCAATAGACTCTATAAAATTTACTTATAAAATTAATTTTTTTTGTTTTTATAGGTTATAGTTCCTACTGATATAAAAATTGAATTTATCAATCAACTTTCCCAAACTGGCTTGTCTGTAATAGAAGTGACTAGCTTTGTGTCTTCCAAATGGGTACCACAGGTATGTATGATAAATCCACAATTCCTTAATTAGATCTTTAGTTCAACATTGTCAAAAATTATTTAGTAAATACTTTGATATACATTATGATATTAACCTGATATAATTTCTAATTTTCCCTATTTTTTTTTTTTTTGAGACAGAGTCTCACTCTGTTCCCCGGGCTAGAGTGCCGTGGCGTCAGCCTAGCTCACAGCAACCTCAAACTCCTGGGCTCGAGCAATCCTCCTGCCTCAGCCTCCCGAGTAGCTGGGACTACAGG
>CAUYPO010081451.1:0-19817 GCA_963574435.1 Cheirogaleus major | reverse complement strand
CCAGCATTTCCCCCGCACTTCGCAGACCTGGCCCCCCACCCACCGCCAGGGCCAGGTGGGGGCCAGGGTTACCTTCTGCAGAAATGCCATCCTCGGCCTGTACTGCTGGCCTTGGTGTCGGATTGTCATCCTGGACCCCGGATGAATTCACAACCAGAGCACTGCTGCGAGGGGAGAGCAAGCACCCCCGGGTGCAAAGGCCCGCGCACCTGGGCGGACCGGGCGTCGGCAGGGAAGCAGCGGGGCAGACAGGGCAGGGCGCGGGCTGCCGCCTGCGGCCCCTCGACGCTCCCTGGGCGCCCGCGGACTCGGGCGGCAGCTGGAACCCGCGCCAGCCAATGGGCGCGCGGCGCCGCGGGCTCATTAGCATGCGCTGCGTGTGCGCCCACCCGCCACCAGGGGGCAGTGTCCGGCTCGGCCCGCACCCCGCGGAGCCTCAGGTGAGCGCGCAGGTGGGGGCGCGAGGGGGCGGACCTGTTGACAGGAGCGAGCCTTCCAGCCTGGGGCGGAGTTATGTGCAGAAGTGAGACAGAGTCCTCACTAACAAAGCGCGGAGGAAACGCGGGCTTTCCCATGCCAGCTCTGCCACTAGCTAAGCTGGCAATCTTGGGCAAGTGCCTTAAAATCTCTAAAAATCAATTTCCTCATCTGACAAGTAAAAATTTTAAAATGGGATCATAATATCCCACAGAAGGGTTGCTGTATCATCGAATGGGGAAATATGTAAGACAGTACTTGGCCCTCAATAAATGTTTAGAAAAAAAAATCAGAATTGGTGATTTATTGACCAAATGGAAGAATTGGTAAGGTGTTGGCTTAAAAAGAAAAGAAAGGAAGTGAAGAAGGAAGAGAGGAAGGCTGTAGTCCCCACTGAGCCGGCTGTCTGGCCTTGGGCATATTATATTTTACATCTCTGGTTCTTAGAGTTTTGGTTTATTTGTTTTTAATAGACTTTATTTTTAAGAGCAGTTTTAGGGTCATGGCGAAATTGAGCAGAAGGTACAGAGATTTCCCACATATCCCCTCTCCTCACACATTCAGAGCCTCCTCGATTATGCCCCAGAATGGGACATTTGTTACAACTGATGAGCCTACACTGACACATCCCCATCTTCTTAGTGTTTTCATCTCTAGAAAACTGACAGGATACAGCCCCTAAGTCATCAAAAGCCTTTCTGCTTTGTCATGTAAAGCGCTGCCTCCTATTTATGCTGGCTGGCTGTCAAGTGTAGCAGATAAAGTGTTTTAAGTTGGGAGAGAACAAAAAAGGTTTGCCTTAGGAAGGCACAGTCAACCAATGTCTCTTTAAGACAGTGGTTCTCATCCAGAACAGAGATCATCCAAGCAAATTAGATCACTGAGAAGAACGTTCCTAGTGTGAGCTGAGACCCAAGAAAGGTGATGGAATATCTTGACTTTTTCTCATGGAGCATCTTTTGGGCCAAGTGTTATATAGAACATACACTAGAATATTAGAATATGCCAGAGCACAAGTATGAAGTTCCCTCCAGTTTCAACATTCCTTAATTCTTTTTTGTTTGTTTGTTTGTTTGTTTTGAGACAGGGTCTCTCTATGTTGCCCAAGCAGGTCTTGAACTCCTGGCCTGGAGTGATCCTCCCAGCTCAGCCTCCTGAGTAGCTTGGACTAGAGGCATGCACCACCAAGCCCAGCAACATTCCTTAATTCTATAAACCCTAAGAAGAAAGAAGATAAGTAGCGTTCCTAAGATGAAGGATGAGAAAACAAATTATTCAGGAGCAAAGAGGCGCACAAATACAGGGAACTTTGCTCAGTAACAGGATAGAAGAGCCCTCAGAATGCCTGCCACTATCCTCACCACCCCTTCTTCTAAAAGTCCCCGCTTTCCATGCAACCTCATTTTATGAGATGCACTCTGAGCTCATTGGACCAGGAATCGTAGGTGTGTGACCCAGAGGCCAGTTCCTGGCCCATGGTGTGGCCATGATGTGAATCTGAAAAACTTAGAGTAGCTGGTTGGAGTATCGCCTTTGCAAATGTCAACTTGACTCACATAGAGACAAAGTTAGGGCCAGAGGAAGCTGAGACCAAATGCAAACTGACTTTATAACGGAAGCAGAAATGAAAGGTGAGCAGAGGAAGCCATCTCAGAAAAGGGAAGCAAACAAACCAAACAGGTAGAGAACAGCAGGGGGGCCACAGGACAGACAGACAGATCCCTCTGGCTAAGCCGGGTGGGTGCCTTTCCAAAGGCAAGGGTGTCTTTACTAATCCTCCCACGTATCTAAGTCTTCGTTTCTTGCAACCAAAAGGACCCGATGTGTCAAGTCTCGTGTTAGTGCCCTGGGGAAAAAATTGATTTAATTCACCTATTTATTTAAACAATAACATATTGTGTGCCAGGCATTGTGCTAGAGTCTGGAATTCAAAGCAGAATATGACCCCGTCCCTGTCTCAAGGAGCTCACGGTTTAAAGGGGGAGAAGAATACTAACACTAAAGTGTGATAAAACAAAATCTGCATGTGATGGAGATCCAGTCAATGCAATATAGAACTTTCTGGAAGATAACCTCACCCAGCCTGAGTGGAAGAGAAGGTCGGAGAGACTTTCTGGAGGACTCTTAAAGGAAGACGGGAAGTCAACCAGGTGAAGGGGCCAATGACGATTTCTCACAAAGACCAGCACAAGAAAATGTGCAGAGGCAAGGATCGGCGTGATTTGAGGGTGGCGACAATGGGAATTTTGGACACAAGGTCAAGATGATGGCAGAGTTTGGAGGTTTTAGTTACGAGATCGAATGGAAAGGGGCATAAGAGAACTTACTGGAGTGATAAAAACGTTCTGTATATTGACGAGAGTAGTGGTTATACAAGTGAATAAGTTTGTCAAAACTCATCCAACTCTATTCTTATAATTACGGCATGTCATTGTGTGTAAACTATATCTCAATAAAAAGATTGACCGACAAAAGCAAATATTACATTGCAATATGGCAGAGGGGCACAGTATTACAGTGAAATCCTCCTGTGACTCAGTCAGGTAAAGGGACATCCCATCATCATCATCAACAAAAGGCTGTGATTCAGGCCCTAAACTGGGGTCATGCTGTTCTGGATATTATACAATGTGATCTACGTAGTCCTGGACTTTGTCCCCTGTAGGAGAGAAACTCATCCAGGTACAATGACGTCATCTAAACAGCACATACAAACAGTGCCCTTTAAAACCCAGGTCTAAGATCATCTCAATCAAGTGCCCCAACACCCCTAGTCAACTCAACAATTTAGTTCAGTACACTGTGCCCAACACTGAGGCTACAAAGCTTAAAAAGACACACTCCCGGCCGGGTGTGGTGGCTCACACCTGTAATCCTAGCACTCTGGGAGGCCGAGGCCGGCGGATCGCTCAAGGTCAGGAGTTCGAAACCAGCCTGAGCAAGAGCGAGACCCCGTCTCTACTATAAATAGAAAGCAATTAATTGGCCAACTAAAATATACATAGAAAAAATTAGCCGGACATGGTGGCACATACCTGTAGTCCCAGCTACCCGGGAGGCTGAGGCAGGAGGATTGCTTGAGACCAGGAGTTTGAGGTTGCTGTGAGCTAGGCTGATGCCACGGCACTCTAGCCCGGGCAACCAAGTGAGACTCTGTCTCAAAAAAAAAAAAAAACAAAAAGACACACTGGCTACATGTGTGCCCTTTTGCAGGCTGGGAGGGAAGGCAGAGCCTTAAACAGTTCATTTCAATACAGTGGCTATATTGGAACACTTCCTGGCAGAGACTTCCATAAAGGGGCTTCTTAGAGGTGGAGCCTCTAAGGGATGTTGACTCTACAGGATGTTGAAGGCCGGAGAGTAGCCACTGTGGGAAGCCTTTACCCATTGTCTAGGCACAAAGGGATGGAGAGCTGGAGCCATCCCTCTAGGACAACAGCCACTGCCAGAGAGGAATAAATGGGGGAATAAATGCCCCTGCTCCCTCTCCTCCTGCCCTCAGTCTCGTGTCGGTGATTCCCATTGTTCAGTCCTGACCTGAATCCAGAGGGTAGCAGAGGCTGGGTGACACCATCTTTTAGGGTCAGCCTCCTGGAACGAACGTAGAGTCAGGCAGAGAAGCACAAAGGATTTGGGGGGTGGGAGAGACACAGGCGAGGCCCACTGCACAGAGGCAGCACAATGGGCTAAATGTCTGTGATAGTGTGAACGCCCAGAGAAGTCTCAGCGTTCATCCTGTGTCCCCAAGCAGTTTGGACAACTCAGTGACAGCACCTCCACAGTTGCATGAGCAGACATCTCCCTGACTTGGACAGAAGCGGTATCAGATTCATCTGACTCCTTCAGCCACTGCCCATCCTCTGCCCTGTTGCATTTCATGTGATTCTGTCTTGTTTGAAATTGTTACAAGTGTATATCACATTTGCAATTTTTAAAAAATCATAAAGAAAAAAATCCCTTAGATGCATGAGTGTTTCTTCCCAGCTCCTATTTAGAGAGCCAATAGGTCATGAAAACATACTGTGGAGGGGCGCCCAGAGGGCATTATTTTCCACACAGTGCACACACTGGGCTGCCGGGCAGTTTCTATGCACCGCATGGGTTAGCCCCAGTTCAGCCACAAAGGGAAGTGAGGGTTGAACGCACTTGCCCTTCTCTGGACTTTCACCTTCTCCACAAAGAAGCTATTTTGGACCACTAGAAGCTAGCCACACCTGGTGGCCCAGGGTGTTTGATCAGGGAGAAAAAGGGGAGAAAAAGAGGAGTTGGAACTTCCTGAAAGGTTTCCTGCCTCTTCCTCCCCCAGGGGTTGTTCAGAAACTATTTTGACCTGTGCGGATTACCAGCTACCACCACAATGTACAATTCCGTAACAGAAACCCCATTCCTCTTATATTTTTTACCCTAAATTAAATTCAGTGGATGCATTTAGAGAAGATAAGATTCACAAGCCTTGCTGGAGATGAACATAGGAAAAAAGAACAAAATTACACCTTGCTCTGCTTCTGCCTTCCTCCCAATTCCGTGGGGTACGCTTCTGTCTGTGGACAGGTTGGATGGGAGCTGTGGGGCAGTATCTGCTTCATTTTGGTAAGGGCGTTATTATTTTTCATTATAAACAATTTGGAAATATGGAGTTTTTAAAAATGACACTACGGGATAACTCACTTCTACAATTTGAAATAAGCTTTGGTTTTAAGACAGTGCTGGGGTTAAGGGGAAGTGTGACACCTTCAAGGCACAAGATGTGTGTTCTGGTCCCTTCTCTGCCTCTGACTGGATGGGTGGCTTTGGCGAACAGCTTTATCGACGTATAATTGGCATATGATAAACTGCACATATTCAGAGTGCACAATTTGATAAGTTTTGATCTATGTGTGCACCCATGAAACTATCCACACACTCAAGATCTGGGATCACCCCCAGAATTCTCCTTGTCCCCCTTTCTGGTCCCTCCCTGCTGCTGTCCCCACATAGCCAATGATCTCTTTTCAGTCACTATGGATTAGATGAGTGACTTTGAGCAAGTTATCGAAACTCTCAATTTTCTAGTTTCTTACTAGTAATAAGAAAGAATCAGACTTGATGAATTCAAAAGTCACCTCCAATTTAAAAATCCTATGACACCAATACTCTAAGTAGAATGAAAGGCTCAATCAGCCCTGAAGAACAGCAGGGTGGGATTAGTGCTCCTTACAAAGCAAGGCCCTTGGGACTTAGGTCAGCCACCCCAAAATGAGATTCCATGTGGCAGACACTCAAAAGAGCTGAATGCTACCAGCAACACACCCCAACCATTCCTGCCCCAAGTGATCGGAGACGGATGGACGTGGGGGTGGGGCAAGAAGGACCCACTTTAGGAAAAGAGCCCCCAGGAAGATGTACTGCTTGGTGGCCTTCATTTGTATTCATCTTACAGAAGCCCCTTTCTTTTGTCAAACACGCCTCTCCTGCAAAGGAAGCTTAAACACAATGCACACCAGCCAAGGGGCGTCCACTGACACTGGCCCCCAAGATCCATCTGGAGGCTTGTGGCTTCCTGGGTGTTTCTGACAATCGCAGATGCACTCCATGCCCTGACGATTATGGGATGGCTCAGGTACCACAGCAGGAGGTGGGGGGACCTGCAGGGATCCCAGCCCCTCCTCCTGCTTCCAGCAGCCACCACCGCCCTTTGTAAGGAGCTGAGAGGGCAGTGGGGAACAAGTGTCTTTCTTATGGCTTTTCAAAGCAAGGGATTTTCCAAAGTTCCTTGCCCTCCTGTTTTTTTACCCTTGGTTTCCCCAGGAATGGAAATGTCTAGAAGGGTACAGGAAGATGATTGATACAGGAGATGCAAAGAAAGTAAAAACACTAACCCCTCAAGAATTTTTTTTTAAATCCACAACTTCCACTTTATTCAGATGTTGCATTTGAAGATCCACTTCCCCCATACTCATTTCTCTTTGCTTCCACGTACGGATCTAATACTGCTTTATCTATCTACCTATCTATCTATCCATCCCTAGCTGAACCTTGGAAAAGCTAACTGTGCTCTTTCTCCTTTTTTCTTTATCTTTGGTAGACAGTCCTGAAGACACCAAATTTGGTGTTTTGTAAAAAGTACAAATCCCTAGGGGAGGAAGGAATGGGAAGTGACTACTAATGAGTATGGGGTTTATTCTCAAAAATGCTCTGGAATTATTATAGATAGCAGATAGCAATTCAACCTCGCGAATATACCAAAACCATTGAATTGTGTACTTTAAAAGGGTGAATTTTATGATATATGTATTGTATCTCAGTAAAAAAGCACAAACACAGAGATTAACTTTTCCCAGGTATTGCTACTATAATGTCCCTCCCTTGCTCTCACTTGCTTCCCTAATAAAGTTCATTCTTTCATAGTCAGGCCCAATCTGATTTTCCAGCTGCAGTTTCAGTGCTCCTTAACATGAACTCTCTTTTCTAGCCGGACCTGAAACTTGCTTTTTCCCTGGCGTATGGTGGATTTTCCCACTTTCGGTCTTCTCTTGCCAATGTTCTGCTGAAAACCCTCCCTCTTCCGTATTTTTGACATATGAAATCCTATCTCTGCTGCCCCTGCCTCAAAACCCAGACCAAGTTGCACCATCTGAGGAGATGCCTCCCTTCTCACGCCTTTGGCATTGAGTTCATGCCACACGTGTGGCGTTTTCCACGCACAACACTGAGTTGTAGATAATTAGTACATATCTTACATCCCTCCTAATCAATGAGTTTCACTAAGGGTAAGGGCAGTTGGTGGCTTGTAAGCGGTTGTTTCCAGGTTTTGTTTTTCATTTTGTTTTTGGCAGGGGGTAGATCTGATTAGTGGCATTTGCCCATTTCTGTGGTGTAAATATTTCTACCAATGTGACCTCGCTGACCACAGAGAAACGGACTGGAGTTGGGAAGAAATGCACACGGTCAGCTCTCGTGCCCAGGTGCAAGCTGACTCCACCACCCCGGCGCTCCTAAACCCTCTCACAGCCTCTCATCCCTACCCTACTCCACCCACCTCCCCACCATCTATCCTCCACTGCTGTCCTTGTCCCTTCTGCTGTATCCTCAAGAGCATCTTCATAAACACAGTCCTCTTTGTCCTCATAGAATATTCTACCAGATCTTTGTTCTAAGTACAACTGGGCTTGTCCCTGAAGATTGCAGAGGAGGTTGCTTCACTCCCCTGTCATCACCCCTACTTCCAGGCTGGCATTGGGAGTTCCCGAATCTTCCCATTGCCACTCCTAGGCCATAACTCTTCCGCTTGTATGCTAAACCCTTCTTCCTCCGAGGCTCACACACCCATCTCTGCCACCCTCAGTCTTCCTTTTGCTCTTATTCTGTTTCCATCAGATTTCCTTGGGAACTTGGGCATCTCACCCACATCTTCCTCTTATCCTCATCCTGGGTGATTTCAGCGTCTCTGTGGACGACCTGCCAAACTCCCGAGTCACACAGACCCTTGACCTCTTTCCTCCAGTGATCTTTGCATCTTCTTCCCTTCAGCCACCCACTTCCACAGCCATCAACTTCCGTGGCCATATCCCAGTTCTCACCCCAAACTGAGCCATTTGGAAAGCCTGAATTCCTATATCTCGCCTTCTAAGTCCAGCATCCAGTCCTGTTCAGAGTCTACATACCCGTTCATCATCATCTTGGGAAACACAAGGCCCCAGAACCCTCTGTTTGCCCACATGTCCTATCCCGTACAGGGGATGTCCCTCACCTCTCTCCTCGCTCAGCTTGGATCTGCCACATGCACTGACTACCTGAGAACCCTTCAGTCCCTTCACACTCTCTCTCTGACAGGCTTGTCCTAAAATTCCCCAGTCATGGATCAATCCTATACCCAGGTAGACTCAGCCAGGATTTATTTCACCTAATTTGCATCACTGTTACCAACCAGTTCAGGGAGGCAGAGCACTGTGTTCATGGAAACAGCACAGGATTTGGACCAAAAAGACCCATAACTGGGTCTTGGTTTGGCTGTTTACTAACATGTGTATCCCTGGGCAAAGCCTCTACTTCCAAATGATGCCTTCGCTCGCTATGGGGAATCAAATTATAATTATAAAATGATCATTGATATGATATGTGAAAATATTTGATAAGTTGCAGAATCTGGTGGTGGGAGAAGTTAGCTAAGTCAAGAGGTCCTTCTGTACCTGTTAGGGTCAGGCTGCAGCACCCAAGATTGCTAAAGGTTACCAAAAGCCCCCTCTACACTTTGCATTGTATGTGTGAATTTTTGCACATGAATATGGGTCTTGCAGGGTGGTATCGGATATCCTGAGGGTAGATTTGATCTTTCTGAAGAGAATGGTCATTCCTCCTGCCAATCCCCAGGGGAAAAGGTGGGTTCTAAGGCAGAAAAAAGAAGCAATAATTCAGAAAGTGAGCCTCAGGTAGCGGTCTGCTCCTAGAACCCATCACATGGGAGCAAGTCCAGGGCTAGGAAGAAATGGAGTCTGCAATCCCCAGGGATTAAGCCCCTTTTTGTAAGAAAATTGTTCTAGCTTCATGTGATTCTATTTCCTTTTTGTTTATCCTCTAGGGTTTATTACATTTTTATTAGTTGTTTCAACTTTCTCTGCCCTATGCTAGCTAATATTCAGTTTTCTTCAGGACAAAGGTGTCTTCTGGACAAATCTTTATTGAGCACCATTTCTAGGGTGACAACTGTGTTAAGCACCCAAGGTACAAATAAGGGGACTGAGACACAGTCCTGCCTTCAGGGTATTTCCAGTAGGGAAGAAAGATATAAAACATGATTTCTGGGATAATGCAGATGATATGGGAGTACGAGGAAAGCAAAAAGAAGGCGAAAGAAAGGAAAGCTGGAAAGTGCCTGCTAGGCATAGAAAATATTGATCAGAGGCATGGAGGTAGGAAATGACAATGGCAATAGGAAACAGGCATTATTACACCTACTTCATTTATTCAGTCCTTACTCCAAACCCATGAGATTAGGTGTCCACTATTAGTGTGCCCATCCAACAAAAGAGTACACTGAGACCCAGAGAGGCTAAATAACAAGCTGATGCTTATGCACCTGTTAAGCAGCAGAGCCAGGGTGGGGACCCATTCAGCCTGGCCCCAGCCTTCATGCCTTACCGCCTGGCCATGGAGGGATGTTCTGATTGGCCAGGCCTGGCTCATGTGCCCACCTCGGAAGTGGATAGAGAGAGCGGGTTTCCCACGGGGGACGGGGGGCGGGGGGGCGGAATACTAGTTTTAAAATCAGAAAAAGGGAAACTGAACAAAATCAACAGTTGTCTATTGTGGAATTACTTCAGAAACGCAGCTTTCCTTTTCTCTTGCATTATTTGCTCGGGATAAATTTTCACAGATGGGATCCCCTGAGTCAGAATGTCTCGATATAAAACGCATTCATAGTTTTTCAACAGTATCATATACGTTTGCCTTCTGTTTGCTCGGAATGAACTAATTTCATCACGCCCTTCTTCGTGTTGGATTCTATACGTTTTATAAACCTAGACAATTTTAACTGCACCACATTCTGCATAGTTTTCCCTTTCTCTCCCAATCAACAGATGAGCCAGCTGGGCCCCCTCATGCGTGTGGGAGGAGACGCGAGAGAGAGCAGCACGTGCAGCCCCAGCCTGGGGTTCAAATTCGAAAGGCAAATCCAATGTAAACCCCGTTTTTAAAAAGTTATTTATTTAGGGTCATCTCACCTATTTTACTGCATGAAAATTAGACTTCATCTCAATTTTAAAATCATGAGCACGTATACTAAGAGAACAAAGCTCGAAAACGGTTGAGGAGTTCTGGAGTGCCCTGATGCGTTCCTGCATCTTCATCTTCTTAAATCCCGAAGAGAACAGTCTCCGAGCCCAAGCTGGCGGTGCTGCCAGGTGCGCACGCGCAAGACAGGGTAGGAAAGGGGTCCGGTACAGACAGATCGTGGCTCTTCCCGGCCTGGCCGGGCCGCCCCCTCTTCTTTCTGCTCGAGGGCCGCGCGAGACCCTAGACCATAGAGGTGTGGAAACCTCCAGACGCCTAGAGGAGAAACGCAGGCTCCGGGCGGGGGGCTTCCGCCGGCGGCCCACTTCCGGCCCCGGCCCCAGCCCACTTCCGGCCCCGGCTGGGCCACGCAGAGTGTTGAGTTTGGGGGCGTTGGCGGGAGGCTAGGCTGATGTCTTCCTAGCCCCTTGCTCCGCGCTCTCTGGAGGCCTTGCCGGGAGGGCGCGGCACCTCCTGCGCCGGCCTTGCGCGCCGCGGAATTGGGGGCCAGGGCGGAAGGCTTCACAGGGGGCCACCTTGAAGCCCGCGGGTGGCTCGGGGTCCCTTGCCCCGAAGTGCTGCGTCTTCGCGATCGGCCCCTCGAATACTCCCAAGCTGTGAACTTCATTCCTTTTTATAACCCCTCGAGGCCAACTGGCTCGAAAAAATAATGATGACACTCCAATTTAAGTGTGTGGTTTAGGGCCCTGTGTTCGTACATCTGAGAGAACGACTGACTAGCCCATTTTAAAAACTCAAGTAACTAAAACAACAACAACAACAAAATGTTCTTTAGTATTTAATTGTGGCCAAATGTGAGAGAGAAGAGTTAGATCAGCGGTGAGGAGTTGTGAGCCTGGAAGAAGAGTGGGGAGAAAAGGAACCATGCAGACAGTGCGGTTGGAAGGAGGACGGAAGGGGCAGAGGTGGAAGGGGTCGTAATGTCCTCCCTGTGGGAAAGGAGGGTGAAGACTCAAAATCAGGAACGCTTACCAGGGCGAAAGGGGACTCGTGATTTTAGAATACTGCTTGCAGAATAGTAGCCTGGGTTCTTTCTCTGCCAGGGCAGCCACTCACCATAGGAACTAGCTGCCTAAACTTTTTGAACTCGAGTGTCCTCGATTCTAAAATGAGCATAATGTCTGCCATCCCGTCTCTGTACATATGTGTGGAGTGGTATATGTTCGTTTGTGAAACTGATATACCTTCTCTGGCACTACTCTATGAGATTGTGTTGGGGAGTATTTAATATAAAGAAGCTTTTAATGTAATTTACTATGATTCTTTCTCCCCCCTCCACACACACAACTTTTTGTGAATCTGGATACTACATGTTCCTGAGAAGAAAATAAATAAATTTGGGATTTGAACTATAGTCTCTTAACACAGTTAATGATAGAATATTAAATTATAGAAGGCATGCAGTAATGGGACTCAATTTTGTTTAGTCTGGTGTTCTCACGCATTTTGACGACAGAAAGTTTTGAAAAATGCCCTATTAATATCTGTGGTTTTCCCCAGAATACATTTTGGGAAATGCCAACATAAAGAAATCATTCACCTGAGCACGGGCCTGCTTAAAAAGCATTTCAGATCTACTTTTGAGAAATCATCTGACTGGATTCCAGTAAGGATAGTTTCAGTTTTATGTACGTTCCAGAAAATGGTCCTTAATCGATGAAGTACCACAAGAGATACAACAGTTGGAAAAGGAAAGGAACAAAGTCTATCTTCCTTGCCCTTTCTCCTACATACATCATGAACAGCAAGTAACATCTCAATATTATTGAGCAAACATTAATATATAATTACTTATAAAACAATGGAAATAATTATTTGGAAAAATGTGGATTGTGCCAGGTGGAAATTCTACAATTCAGTACATTCAGGGATTCTTGATGGCAAATCTAGGAATTTTGTTCATGGATTCCTAGATGGACCTACTGTAGCAGCACAAGATTAATATTTTCTCACTGTATAAATAGAATGCAGCTGAAAAACATTTAAATGTGTTGTATGTATGCATTAAGTGACATTTACTGGAATCTTGCTCTGACATTGTAGAATAAAGTTTAGAACAATGTTTGTCTCGAACATCAGTCCAGATAGCTTAGTTACTGAAGTACCAATAGAAATCCTTGATAAGGTAATTTCACGTGTTTGGCAAAAACCTCCTTCAAATAGAGTGTGAAATGACTTACTAGTATGTTACTGAACTATTGCAGTTTCAAATAAGACCTGCCTGAGAATGACTGGGTAACAACCTGGAAGTGTCCTTGTTCCAGTGTCTGGTCTTTCACTCTATGGGACCAAAAAGCTAGTTTCATTAATTCACACAGAAGTTAACAGGCTCCAGAAGACACAGTAATGCTAACCAAATTCAAAAGAGGTTGATGTATAAATCCAGAGTGTGAGTTAATTCCATTCTAGTGAAAAATATAATTATCAGTTACACTGGATAATTGTATTAACCAACAGTGTATTCCTTTCCTGTGGGAGGAGCTACATGGGAGACGAGATTCTTACACCATATTATATTGAAACACATAGTATAGAATCAGAACAGGGAGAGTGATATCCAAGTTTAATGGCATTGGGTGTCTTTGGTCTAGAATGTGCCTGTCAAGATGGCTAATTCATTTTCATGGTTAACAGGCACTCTTTTCTGTGATATTAAGGGTGAGATGAGTCATTTCGTCTCTCTCAGCATCCCTTTCAGCACTCTCCCCATGTGAACATGCTCTTTCTCGAGCTAAATTACAACGTAATTGATTTAGTTTAAGCTTTCCTGTTTACAGCCTCTATCCAGCTGTGCCTCTTTGAAGTTGCACCCAGTTCACCTAACTTGTATTTGGGGTCTTCAGAGACAATCTCTTGGGTATTTTCTAGAAATAACGGAGTTTCTTCTGTATATCTGGACTTTCTAAAATTTATATATGTGTATACCCTGTGTAACCCATCCAAGAATGAGGATGTGTGTTAATCTACTTGATAATATCCTTTTCTCTGTGACATTGTACTTGATGTTAAGACTTACTACACATAATTTTTTAGTCAAATGTCCTTCAGTTCCACAGGACAGATGGTCAAAATTAATTTTGTCTATTGTTGAGATATTATAGCTATCATTTTAGTAGCTGTGTGGTATATTCTCCCTTTCTTTCTTTTTCTTTTCTTTTTTTTTTTTTAGAAACAGGGTCTCACACTATAGCCTGGGCAACATCATAGCTCACTGCAACCTCAAACTCCTGGGCTCAAGCAATCCTCCTGCCTCAGCCTCCTGAGTAACTGGAACTACATGCACATGCCACCACACCCAGCTAATTTTTTATTTTTTGTACAGAGGGAGTCTTACTATGTTGCCCAGGCTGGTCTCGAACTCCTGGCCTCAAGCAATCCTCCTGCCTCCCAAAGTGCTAGGATGACACATGTGAGTCAGGCACCTGGCCTCCCTTTCTAATTATAAATTCCCTGCAGTGGCTGGCTTGGTATATATTTTATATGTGGCCCCAACAATGGCTGTCATTTATCTACATTGATAATAACTTATACTTGAGGAGTGGCCCTAAAGAGGAACCACTAGGCATTTGAAGAGCTCTTGGGGTTTGAGCTCTGCAGAACCCATCTAGAACAAAAAATGACCACAGCATTGAAGGACCCAAGAACCTAGAGTCCTCGTGTTCCACTTGAGCAACAGGGACCCCAGATAGCAAAGGTGGAAAAAGAAGAAAACTGGGGACAGAAAGTCAACCAAAAGATCTTATGTCCACGCTTTAGGAAAGTCTCATACCGGGTGATGCCAATAGCTCGTGAGAGTTTGAGCAGACCCTAGAGCTGCGTCATGAGAGGCTGAACCCAGAAGAGCAGGTACGAGAGCTGCTCACACTGCAGCAGGTGGCCTTGACCATCATCCAGCAAATGCAGAGGAAGCTCTCTTGTGTTGGAAGCTCTGGAGAGATGTGGGGTGATTCAGGATAGTGGGTGAGAGGTAGGAGGCTTGAGCTTGTGGAGAGTTAGGAGGGGAGGCAGAGCAGTGGGCTCGGACCAGCAAGCTAGGGCAAGGTGCACAGTCTCAACAGCGGGAAAAGAGATGTTAAAATTAGTCTCTGCCGAGCTAGACTGAACGCGTTGTTCTCTGATCTGACTGTCTCAGAGCCTGCCCTACGGCTTACTGCCCTTGGAAGTTAATGAAGACTCTGGCTTCATTACTTTTTTCTCGTATCCTTGGAGATGCTGTGTTTTCTTCTTAGGATTTTCACTACAATTCTATGCTGATTTCTTTACAAACCCAACATCACTTACCTAGGTACAGGCCTCCTTCCATATGCATGGACAAAGAAGCGGTTGCTTCTAGAAGAGGCTCATGTGTCCGCAAGTATGTGTCCTCAGCCAATGGAAACTTGGCTTAGGCAGGAATTTCAGGACCCCCCAGCTCTACCTCATCATTAAAGTAAGAAGCAAAGATTGCTTGAGACAAGCATTAAAATGAGACAGTCAAACATGAACCCAGAGACCTCCATGTGATTGAAAAGAGGGAAGTAAGGAACACAGTTCTCTAGGGAAGAGGGTTCCCCAGCCCCTGGTCATAACACACACCTTGGATTCATTGTCATTCTGGGCTCCTCAAAGCTCTGCCTGTGTCTTTCCTTCTCCTTGTAAGGAATGCCAAGATGACCCAGACACAGATTTCCAGCAGGGTGTGAAATTTATCATTATTTCCACATCTTAACATAATAAGTATCCTGAAATTGTGCTGCCTTTTACTCTCAAATAGCAAAAATCATACATTTTGTTTATAGCGGTGTCCATCCCACTGGCCACCTGCCCCCGTTTCACATTTACCTCTCAGTATTTAAAATTTTAACATCCCTTCTTTTCTTCAGGCCTTAGACTTCACTCCCATCACCCCTTTTTATTGGATGTCAGGCTTATTGAATTGGGTTAAGCATGATTCTCAGTGCCTGGCACACAAACATCTTTGTTCCATGCATGGCCCTTTCTATGTATTTCATTCTTTTAGTATTTAATAATATTAGGAGTACCCATGAACCAATATGACCAATAACTTATACTTACCAACATGCTCTAACCAATCCTCCTGCCTCCCTGTCCCAGGGGTGGCCACTATCATAAACTTTGTTAATATCATTCCTTTTCCTTTTTGCAATTTTTTGTTTCTTTTATCATGTCTATTTATATCTAAACAATATTTTGTTTGGTTTTACTTTTTAAAAAACTGTATCAAAAGGGTGTCTTACTATGTTTTAGGACTAGCTTTTTTCACTCAATATTATGCAGCAAATATTAATCCATGTAGTTGTGTTTAGCTCTGGCTCATTCATTTTCACTGCTTGTATATCATTCTGACCATCCCCATCACCCTTTCCCAATTTTACATTATTTTAGTTCCAGACCTTTCCCTCATCCAATAAAGAACAAAAATTTCTTGGGCACTTTTGTGCTTATTTTCACTCTTCATTCATCAAGCATTTATTAAGTGAACCACAGTGGGCAAAGGGTTAACAAAGCCCACTACTGAATGAGAATGTGACCCTCAGCCAACTTTCATATTAGCTGTCCATTGCTGAGTAACAAATTTCCACAAAGCATAGTGGCTTAATGCAACAAACATTTATCATCTCACTGTTTCTATGGGTCATGAATTTGGTAGCATCTTAGCTGGGTGGTTCTGGCCCAGGGTCTCTCATGAGATTGTAGATGAGATGTTGGTCCAGGCTTCTTCACCTGAAGGCTTGGATGGAGTTGGAGGATCCACTTCCAAGATGGTGCGTTCACATGGCTGGCGGCAGGAGGCCTCAGCTCTCACCACGTGGGCCTCTGCATAGGATTGCTTGAGCGTCCTCGCAGCACGGCAGCTGACTTCTCCTGGAACGAACGATTCAAGAGAGTAAGGCAGAAGCCATAATATCTTTTATGACCTCCCCTCAGAAGTCATACACCATCATCTCCCCAGTGTGATTACACAGGCTGTAATGTGAGACGGCATGAACATGGGTTGCAGGGATCACTGGCGGATGGTCTTGGAGGCTGGCTGCCATAACTCTCTCTCTGTTTCCTTGGTAACCTATTAAGGTGGTATGTCAATTTTCTTGCCAGATATACTATAATACTTAAGGTAAAAGTGACCCGATTGGTCCACTGCATCTGGTTGGGAGAACTGTAATCCCTGATAGGAAGCCACAGCTTTGGGCTTCCCGGACAGTGGTGACTTCCAGCTGCAGGAGCCCTAGAAGCCATGCCCATACACTTGTTACAAGAAATAGTGGCTCCTGGGAGGAACGAGGTCTTTCAGCCAGGCTGGTTTTCACATCCACCTGATTTGGATCTCGTCTCCTTGTATCTGAGCAGTCGCCTGGAGAAAAGATAGCTTTTTGGACTACTGCAAAGACTCCCCTAGAAAAGGAACCCTGAAGTCAGCCGCGCTGGGCATCCATACTTCCTGTTCTACATCTTTCTGAGGAATTGGGTGACACATCTGGCTTATGGGGGTCTTGTGAACCTAAATGTTTAGGTGACCCACCTGGGAAAACCCTCTGGTGGGTGACAGAACTGAATCTCATGCGAACTCAGGAATGACAAAGATGCAGACCCTGCCTTTGTGACAGTGGGAGTGAGGGACACATAAACCAGAGCATTGACAGATTTGAGGTGTTAATACCAGAAATCTATACTCAGGCATATGGCAGGACATATGGCAGGTGTGTTGGGGATTCCCAAGACCACCCAAGACTCCCCAGGTTCAGTGATTTGCAAGGAGGACTCACAGGACTCAGCATATAGTCATCCTCATGGCTGTGATTTATTACAGTGAAAGGATACAAAGCCAAATTAGGAACAGGAAAAGTCACATGGGGCAAAGTCTGGAAACCACCAGGTTCAAGCAAGCTTCCTAGTCTTCTCTCAGTGGGATCAGACAGGACACATTTAATTCCTCCAGCAGTGCGTAATGACAAATATGAAATGTTGAGAACCAGGGAAGCTTATTAGAGACTCAGTGCCCAAAGGTTTTGTTGGGGGCTGGCCATGTAGGCAGCCTCTGCCTGGCATGTAGCAAGATTCCAGACTCCAGAAGGAGTTCAACATAAACCACATTGTTTGCACAAACAGTCTGGGCACAGTGAGCCACTCTTATCAGGAAATCATGGGAACCCTCCTGAAATCCAAGTTCCTAAATGCCAGCCAAGGGCTAAGCTTGGAAGCAGACCTTTCTAAGGATAGCAGTCCCAGGCCTGCAGTGGTAGCTCTCTTCTGCACAGCAGAATGGCGAATTCTGGGCTGCAGAAGCTCAGGAAAAGCGTTAGAGGGGAATGACATTTAGGGTGAAACTTGGATGCTGAAGAGATCATTAATGGCTTGAAAAGAGGAGAAAGGGGGCTTCCAGCAGAGGGAAACATGGTAGCAAAGGCAGACAGGTGGGGACACCCCGATACCATTGGAGAAGTGTGGGTGGTTTGGGATGACTGGCATGTGGGTGTGGATGACAACCACTAACCTGATCCAAGCCGCAGTCTCCCCATCGATTCAACATAAACTGGTGAGAGAGCTGGCCTGGGTGACCTTTCCAGGGCTTCCAGGGAAAACGGTAACAGCTGAGTCACAGCGTGTTAGCAGCTGAGACATGAGGAGAAGACTTTGGACCTACAGCAAAGAGCATGAGTTATAGACTGATCCAAACCCTCTGCAATTCACTATCTGTGTGGCCTCAGCCAAGCTACTTCTCTGAGCTTCCATTTCCTTATTTTAAATGGGATAGTAAAAGAGGAGAAAGGGGGCATCCATCAGAGAATTATTGTGAGGATTCATGAGACACTGTATAGAAGTCTCAATCAGAGAACCTGATGACAGTAGGTGCTTAATGAATGGTGACCGCTAAAATTTTAATGTTCAGTCTTTCCTCCCAAACAGTTCAAGCTCCTGTTGCTGGACCGGTCATCACTGTCACAAGCCTTTTTAGTCCCCAGGAGGCTAAGCCACAGCTAACAAATGGTGCAGTCAGAGGAAGGCCGCACTGCCATGACCAAGCCACTTCTTGGAGCAGCCATGAATGACATCAGGGCTCCAGATCAGCTGGGAACGACAGGCAGAGAGAGGGTCATGCAGCATACCTCCCTCCCTCAGGGCGGAGGAAGCCAGAAGGCTGATGACCTTGGCTCTTTTGCCTGACACAGAGATGAACTGAATCGAGGCGAGCACCTTGACGAGAAGAAGGAAATCAAGTCACAGATGGGGCAGTCGGGGAGGTCTAATGAAGATGGCCACCTGGTGCGAAGTCACACACACTTGCTCGGGAAGCCATCTGCTTGAATAGTAACTAATGTGTTCCTGAGATGCACAGTTCTGCTTCTTTAAAGAGAAATTAATGTTTTAAGATATATGTACTACATTCTGTTTGTGAAAACGTATTGATCTGCACATGTTTCTGAGTAAATACCATATTTCAATTAGAAAATATATACACACATATGACATCTTAATTATAATGCTCTTTTACTTTGGTCTTCCTCGCCTTCATGCAGTATTCTCAATTAATGTTTTTTAGGCTCTTTGTCCTCACTCCATAAGAGATATTTCAGTGTTCCCCAATTTTATGTTTGAGAATGATTTGAATAAGGAAGGGGGATAAGACAAAGGCCAAATATTTGGGCCAAATATAATTTTTCTACTAATAGCATAAAATAACAAGCAACAATTTTTAAAACAGGGCAGAGGAACTCATAGTAAGTCTGCAGAATGAAAATGAATGATCCTAGTCAGAAACACGGAAATGCAGGGAGGAATGAAGATATCAAAATGGATGAATATATGGGAAATTATTAATGAATATTAAGTGTCAATCCAACAGTTACAATGTCTTATGGAATTTATTATAAATATATGTGTAGATATAACAAAAATATATGACAATACAAAATGAGGAAGGGAATAAATGAAACTAAAGTTTCCTAATGTTTTAGAAGTTTTGGGCAACTGGTAAAAGTATTATAATACTTTGTATTAGACAGAAATAAGTCAAGATTGCATGTGGCTTAATCTCCAGGATAACAGCTAAAGGAAAAGAATGTATGACTAACAAGTTTGAAGTATAAAATAGAATAATAGAAAATATTTTATTAATCCAAAAGAAAACAAGAAAGAAGAAAAGTAGAATATAAACAGATGGGTCAAGTAGAAAACAAATAGATAGTAAATAAACCCAACTTTATCAGTAACGATTTACATTTAAATGGACTAAATAATCCAAATAAAAGACTAAATTTGTTATACTGGGTAAAAAACCAAAATCTCACCATATGTAACCCTTCTAAGAAAGACACTTTACACGGAGACAGGTGATTAAAGTAAAAGGATGGGGAAATACAGACAGTAAAATTCTAACAGCCAATCATGGTGGTTCATACCTGTGAAAACCCCAGCACTTTGGGAGGCCATGGTGGGAGGATCATTTGAGGCCAGGAGTTTGAGACCAGCCTGGGCAACACAGTGAGACCCCCTCTCTAAAGAAAAAAATAAGAAAAATTAGCCAGGCGTGGTTGTGGACACCTGTAGCTGTAGTCCCAGCTACTCGGGAG
>CAUYPO010081448.1:0-30990 GCA_963574435.1 Cheirogaleus major | reverse complement strand
TAGAAAATGTGAAGATACACAAAGATTCAAAGAAAATAAAAATTATCCAGTATCCCTCCCCCAAATTCAATAGCAAGATTATATATATTTCTTTCTAGTCTTTTTGTACATTTTCACAGCATTTTAAAACAAAACCATTACTGTAAAATGCTTACATATCCCTTTTTTCATTTCATATTATAGAGCAACCATTTCTCTAGGACATTGAAATATTATGTGAAAAGGATTTTCAGTTGGCTGGTTCACAATCTAATTATAACCAAAATCACCTCCAATTGTTGCATGCAAGAACTTCTGATGAACGTCTGTTATCCTTAGACATTCTATGTCATGACTATAAATGTTAACTTAAAAAAAAACAAAAACCTTTCCCACAACTACTTAGCTTAGTAATGTAAATAAACATATAAAAGAACTATAATTAATTGATAAATACAGCAACAACTGTGCTTTTAAACATGTATATAAATCTAATTTTCTAGGTAGTAGAAGCATATTTTCAAGCCTCTCCTAATGTACTGCTTGTGCAACAACTGAGAAATAACCCTATGTTAACAAGCAAATACAATCATTCTTCTTGCATAAGCTATAAAGTCATCATTAATCACTTTCTCACATTTAGGGCAAAATACTTATTAGTATTTAGAGGGATGCCAGTTTGGTTACATAGAAATAAAAAAAATAATTAAGAATGATATTACTCTTTTTTTAAAATGTTGAACAGGAAATGACTATATCATCACCTGCTAGGGTTCGAAAATACAAAAATTCAATAAAGTGTCTAACTTTAATTCGACTTCAGCTGAGCAGAACTATTAGTGGCCAATTTAACAACTGGCCCCATTTTTTTAAGGACAGTCATAATACCTATAAAGAGTTTAACAGGGCACCTGCAAACATCACACACCTGATCTTTTAGCAATAAGAAATAATTTTTAGTTTTACCATATTTTTTTGCAATATAACATCTAGTTCTTGGAACTGTCATATGCACAGATGGGGTAAGTATTTATTATTAATATATAAAATTCTAATTCTATTTGTTACAAAGCAGTCTTCAAAGACATGGAATATTAGAGCAGGAAAGCCATCTCTGAGACATCACCCTTGCCTTGGCGATGAAAGATCTGGATCTGAGAGAGGTCCAGGCTCTTGCCCAAGGTCACACGAAGGAGCAGAGCCAGATCGCAGACTTTGCTCTCCTACTTCCTACTTCTCATTCTTTTTTCTGTTACTCCACAGTGTATCCTTCTTGGACAGAGGCTTGTTTATTACAGTATTCCTCATGGGATGCATTCTCTGAGAACCCAGCTGCTCTGAATAAAAATAGGTCAGGAACAAGGGGGTCAGAGTATGGTCCATTCTTGTAAGAAACATCAATGAAAATTGAAAAGTAGGAGGAAAGAGAAAGGAGAAAGAGGTGATATCTCAAGAAAAGGTCTCTTATAGGTTGATCATATCTGAGTCCTCTATGCCAATGGCTGCACTCCTAATACCCTAAAACTCTTGCTGTCTGGAAGCCAGTAATTGGCAGATAGTGTCTTAGGTTGGCGCCACTTGGGGCAATGGGAGTGCAAGAAGAGGTATTGATGAACTATTATTTTTTTGTAGATAGGATTTTTCCCCTACCTGGGCTCATTGTACTTTAATTACCTAATTAGGATACCCAGCTTGACTGTGAGTTCACTGAGGAAAAGGATTATGTCCAATTAATTTCCATATCATCAGAGTCTATCATACATATGTTTGGTATACAGTGATTGTTGGGTGAAAGAATGAGTATGTGAATGATGCATGTTGTGCCTAGAATAGAATCCCCAGTCTGGAACAAATCCTTGAGTTTCCAATATTGTTTGTGTCTCTGATAAAGTTATGGCAATACTGAATGTTATTTTTAAAAAATAGCCATTAATTGTAATAAAAGCTCACTAGGCCTATAATGCCAGACTTGATTAACCTGTAATAGTCTTCTCTTTAGTAGATTCTGAGAGAAAAGGGACAGCAGGGAATGTAATCCATGCCCTCTTCTCTTCCACGTCAAGCATAAACTGAAACTTACATTTGGTGAATGAATTAGTAGTTATATATGCAGCAACATACATCAAATAGGTCAAGTTTCAAGGTGATTTTACTCTAAGATGTTCAGAAACTGTTACACTTGTAATGAGTTATCATAGTAGGAGATAGAGAGCCAATTTGCATTAGAAATGGAATTCACTTATTGAACATTTACTGAGAAACTACTATATATTAAGGACTATTGTGGGTGTTCTGAGTGCATAAATGTATAATATGGGATATTAGTCTCAAGTTTTGCACATTGTCAGGTAGACAAGCATGTCAACACAGAATAATACAAAGAACAATAGGTGCTACAAATAACTATAGGAGTAGAGAGGAGGCACCAAGTGATTCTGAGTTCATTAAGCCTCAGGTTTAAGCATCTAGTATCAATGGCTTCTCAGTGCAGTGGTTTGGAAGATAGTAAACATGAGTGCTATGGCTTTGTAAGAATCTAGCCATTTGACAGAATGCAGAGAATTAATGTCCCCATATCTCAATCTCTTCCTCAATGATTAAACTTTGGCATTACACAAACCTGAGTTAAATAGTTCTATCATTGACTGATCTTAGCCAAGTTTTCTCACTAGCGTACAGTTTTAGCTTTTTTATCTGTAGAGCAAAAGTTATAAGTGTACCTACATCATGTAATGCTATGAAGACTAAATGTGTAAGAGGTGAAATATATTTGTCATACTGTCTAGCACATAGTAATTGCTCCATAAATGTCAACTATTATTATTAACGATGTTAATTTAAAATGAGAGAACTAGCCTATAGTGGACTTTAGTAAAATTTCTTCTGAATGAAATTCAACGTAGATATGGATGAAATAGAAATATATATATTTGTCTCTCTCTGTATATATACACATACACTCTCTCTGTATATATATACATGTCTCTCTTTGTATATATATACATACACACACCCCTACACCCTTCCCCTCCCATAAGTGCTATACTGAGGATTATCTTCTCCCAACCAGCAAGCAAAAATCTCAAGATGATGCATAGAAAAGGGACCTCAGAGTCACAAGAGTGACTCCAACAATAAACAAACAGATCTCCCTTACAGACCATGCCAGATTTATGATTCACTGCCAAAGCTTACAAGCCATGCCAGGTTGAATGCTGTTGGCTGTTGGAATGCCCCTATATGTAGAACATAATAGTGAAGTTAATTCAAATAGGAAACCATCATACATTTGATCCATTCTCATTACCATGGCTCCACAGCAGGACAGGCTGCCTGCTTTGGTAACTCAGAGTTCTTTTGCACAACAAACTGTGATTACTTCATAAAGGTCAATTCTCCTAAATCCCTGGAAACCATGGCATGCCAACCTACCAAGATCACAGAAGCAATTAAAAGTGTTTAACCGGGAAAGTTGCCAGGACCAGATGGCTTCTGCCAGTGGGTTTTTGTTTTTGTTTTAAACTGCTCAACATTAGGCAAGCAACATTTATTTGCCTCATATCTATTTACTAGTAGATCTTCTGCATATTTGTAAAAGAATCCACTTATCATGGGGATTCTCACCTTACATGAAAAGTAAAATATTAGAAAGTGAGCCATAAAGGACCATTATAGAGACTGTCCCCACCCCCAAGTTTCTCTATGGCTCAAATTAGTTTAAAATTTGCCATATGTACTCTAAAAATATGTATGCATGTGAAATCCCAATTCTGTAAAGTAAAGGATTTTTCAATGGTTTTTGTAATTAATTATAGTATATAGGATAAATCATATATTGGGAAAGGGGTCAGGAGGCTTTTAACCAAGTGATCATTTTGTGCTACAAAACCTACTCTGTGACCTTGATGTTTGTTGTTTACACCTACGAAACATCACCACTTATTCATAGTGCCCCTCGGATATATTAATAAATATCTACACCAGGCAGACTTATTTGACTGAGACAAAGATTCTGCCTATAAGTGATCCTACCAAGGATAGTAAATCCTACCAAGACAGGGTGGCTATGAATCAAATCCTGGCTCTGATATTTTATTAATAAAATGACCTTGAGCAAACCATTTATTTTTCTAAGCTTTTGTTTCTTCATTTGTTTTTCTAAAAATGGAAGGTTATTATTAACTATAATTAAAACAGTTTGATATTGGCACATTACTCAGATTAAATTAAAAAATGAGGTTCAGCAAAGGACCCAAATATATATGGAATTTAGTATATGATAAAGGTGATATCTCAAGTAAGTGAGAAAAAGATGGATTTGTAAATAAATAATATTGAGACAACTGAATAGCTATTACAAAAACAGATATAATTAGATAATTACCTCATGCTATACACTAGAGTAATTTCCAAATGTATCAGAGTTGAATGTAAAAAATATAAGGTTAAATAATATGCAATACTAGAAGAAAAGAGGAAAACATGATCAATTTCTTTATAACCTAAGAGAGAAGAAAGCTTTTGTAACTATGACTCAAAAATCCATGCTCAATTTAAGTATATATACATATTTTCAAAAGATAAATAACAATACTATATTTCACCTTCTGTGGGATATATTCTAAGAAAAAAATAACTGCAAAAAACTCTAAAATTTACTCAGTAGTTTTATTGTTTATTTGTATTATTATTAGCATTATAATTTTGAAATTATTTGGTATATAATGTAGGATAAGGAAAATAAGTACAAATATTAAGTGAACAAAAATTTTAGTGTAAAAGAAAGGAGTTACAAAAATAAAAGCTAGAATTTTTGAGGAGACACTATGTTAGATTTGAATTGGAAATATCAATATCTACTAATGATATTTAAAGAAATATCCATTTCCTATATCTGTTAACTAAAAAGGTTTACGATTCAGTGACAGCCAAGTGACAATGAGCATAAGCCATTGTTAATGCACCAAGATCTTAGTTTCTATTTATCATTTTCTACTAAAAGGATCCAGGGCTCCTTGGAGAGATAGCTGATTGTATACCCGGTATAGCAAAAGTACCAGAACATGGAAGCCAGTGTAAAGGGTTTCCCCTGGCCAAATTCGGTAAAAATGTGGGCATGAAAAAGAATGATACCTCCTTAGTTAAATATATTCCTAGGTACTTTATTTTCTTTGTTGCTATTTTGAAGGGAATTGAGTCTTTGATTTGGTTCTCGCTTTTACTGTCATTGGCGTATATGAATGCCTCTGATTTCTGTGTATTGATTTTGTATCCTGAGACTACCAAGTCCTTGCCTCTTAACCCCAGACCCTGGCAACCACTAATATGTTTATTGTCCCTATAATTTTGGCTTTTCCAGAAGGTTATATAAATGGAATCACACAGTCTATAACATTTTGAGACTGACTTCTTTTTTTTGTTTTGTTTTTGAGACAGAGTCTCACTCTGTTGCCCGGGCTAGAGTGCCGTGTTATCAGCCTAGCTCACAGCAACCTCAAAGTTCTGGGCTCAAGCGATCCTCCTGCCTCAGCCTCCTGAGTACTGGGACTACAGTCATTTGTCACCATGCCCAGCTAATTTTTTCTATATATATTTAGTTGGCCAATTAATTTCTTTCTATTTTTAGTAGAGATGGGGTCTTGCTCTTGCTCAGGCTGGTTTCGAATTCCTGACCTTGAGCGATCCTCCCTCCTCGGCCTCCCAGAGTGCTAGGATTATAGGCGTAAGCCACCGCAAATGACCAGGGGGATCATTTTTTAATTTTCAAAAGTCACAGGACATACAGTACTCTGCATCTTCCTTTTTCATGTTTAAGTTATAATATATTGCAGACTTTTTTCCAGGTCAGTGTGCCTAGATTCACCTACTGGGAACAGCTCCAGGGGACTCCAGGATTTGCAAAGTAACCATCCTGTGTGGATGGATATTACTAACTCCCAAGTTTTCAACATCTTAACTATACTGCAATAAAAACGCTTCCTCGTCCTATCTTCTGTTTGGTAATAGCAATGAACTGAAAATAGATTAAATGCACATCAACATGAGCTGGCTAAATTCCAGTACAACTGTCTGGTACACAGCCCCCCAAAATAACAAATTTACGTATGTGGAAACAGATGCCTACAATACAGTAAATGGGGGAAAAAAATCAAACTGCCAAATTGTATGTGCCCATTTAAAAATATGTGTATGAGTATTCGAGAGAGAGAGAGAATCTGTGTGTATGCCTGTGTACAAAATGTAAAAATCTAGAAGCACACACACCAGCTTGGTTTTCCTGAGGGTCCCTCCTTGCATTCTTCTTAACTTTATACTCATAAAGTTCACTTTCTTTTTTTAAATGAATTTGACTTTTAGAATAAGGAAGAATATACATATCAAAAATAGTAAAAACAACTGGGCCAAGTGTAACCCTCCTCTTCCTTGGTGTCCTGACACCAAAGCACATAGTCTATGCCTCTAGCTATTCAAAAGAGAGTGATCAGAGTGAGGGGTCTCTTCCCTGGGGGCCCCTCCACCAGGGCCCAGGACACACCTGCACGTCCATGGTCATGTTCAGGCCTTTGCTGGCCCCTGCCGCCTCCTTGGCTTTCTTCTCTTGCTCCTCTTGCAGCCGCAGCTCAGCCAGACGCTGCTGCTCTTCCTAGAACCCAGGCAGCAACAGGGTGTTAGGAAGCCATGCCCTGCCCTGCCCTCCCCACGCAGCCCCTGTAACAGGAGCCCAGACCAGCGTACAGCACAGATTCCACGGGAGCCACCCTCCCCGCCCAGAGCTCCCCTCACCTTCCTCTTCTTCTCCTCCAGTTCCCTCTGCTGCCGCTCCTTCTGCAGCCGCAGGGCCTTCTCCCTCTCCTGCAGCTCTCTGAGGACCAAGCAAGAGCCCATCAGGGCGGCAAGCAGAGCCCCAGCCCCGTTCCATTCCCGCTAGGGAAGCCAGTCCCAGCAGGACATGCCCTAGATGGTGGGATGGCAGAATGGGCACCCAGCTTAGAGCCAATGCTGCACTTTCGCCCCAAAGCCAGGCGCATGCACACCAAGGGTGTAGGGACTGTGACCTTTGTAGTCTACTAAGATTTGGCCCCCACTCTTCCTCACAACTTAAGTCTCTAAGCCTCACTTCACTTTTACACAATGGAGATTATAACATATTTCCTCTAGGGTCATCACGAGAATCAAGTGGGATGATCCAAACATATTAAAAGGGTTCGTTTTGTAAAATTTGGATTCAGTCAAAAGGCTGCACTCGAGGATCCAGAAGGCCATGTGTGGCCCCAAGGCTGCAGGTTCCCCACCCCTGCATGCTGCTTCTGTTCACCCTAACCCACAGGACAGGCACCTGGCTCCAAGCATGAAGCAAGGGAGGGGCTGCTGATGGGCTTTGGAATCACCTCCATAATGTACTAGTTCATGACCCTGAACAGTCACTGAACTTCTCTGAACCCATTTCCCTGTCTGTGAAGTGGAGCCGATGGTCCCACGCCACAGTGGGCTTCAAGTGAGGATTCAACAAAGAAATGTGTATAAAGTTGCAACATTATGACTATCATACCGTTGCCCTCGAAGTCCTCAGCCCTGCTGACACCATGCAATTCTAAACCACATACATTAACTGCCCCCTGCACTTTTCCCCTTCCCAGACTCATACGTCTGACTCTACCAGAGGACCAGGAAAACTTTGTGTCAATCAAATGGCCCTGATGCAGTCTAGCCCTCTGGCCGTGACTACTTCTCCAATAAGCCTGCAGCCACCCAAAGATAGACACAGAAAAAAGTGCTGCCTGGTGTTTCCCAGGAGGAGCAGGTAGGAGAGGGGACAGCTGCCGGGCCTGCATGTCTGCACACACGCCAGCATAGTTCTCTATGTCCACACTCACAGGCATGGGGTCCCACACCTATCTCCTGGCCAACAGTGAGTGCGGCTTATCCCCCTTGGTGTCCTCCGGGACTGAGCAGAGCCAGATGCAGGGTAGGCCCTCGATAAATGCCTGTAAAACTACATGTGGAATTCTTGTCTATTGCACAGAAACCACTGCATCTACAGAGCTGGAAGAACTCAGGGCCCCCAGGATCCACAGTCCCCAATGGGGGGCAGTCAGAAATGCTGGTGGGGCAAACTGCATTATCATCACTACCAGGGGAGGTATATTTATTTAGTGGGGACAGGGGCCAAGGATGCTACTAAGTTCCTGCAATGTACCACAAAGATCTCTTCTCCCCAAAATGCCCATGGTGGCCCCTACCAACTCATTCTATGATCCCCCCAGCCCTGTCAGTTGAGGAAAAGACACCAAAGGGGTCAGCACATGCAGCTGGCGACGGAACCAAGACAAGGCGGCCCTGCTCATCACTCCTTGAATCTCCTGCAGCCAATGGGCAGGCTAGCCAGGTAGGCTGCCCATGGTGGGCCTCTGGGTTTGGAGCCAAAGAAAGCACCTGCAAACCCCCAAGTGGAAGTGGGGGCTGAGCCTAGGTGAGGGGCACACACAGAGGGCAGGCGCTGCCTGGCCAGCAGGCCCCTCACCTCTCAGCCTGGAGCCGCTCCTGCTCTCGCCTGCGCTCCTGCTCCGCCAGCTGCCGCTCCTGCTCTCGCCGCTCCTGCTCGCGCTGCTCTGCCAGCCGCTTGGCCTCGGCTGCCTTCCGCAGCCGCTCCTGCTCCTCCTCCTTCTTCTTCTGCAGCAGCTCCTGGTGCCGCCGCTCTTCCTCCTCCTGAGATGGAGAGCAAGGTCGGGCGCTGTAGCCAGGCCTGGGCCAGACAGGCAGGACAGTGGCCCACGGAGAGGGAAGAGGCAGAGGGAAGAGGCCCGCTCCCACCACAGCCCAGGTGTCTCACACCGACCAACACAGGGGCAGATCCACAGGATACCCCAAGGAAGGCTCTCCAAGAATCAGCACCACCAGCCTGAAAAAGCATCTTGTGACAATTTCTGCTGTAGTAGCAGCAGATTCAACAGGTGAGGGACTCTGGAGCCAGACTCAGCTGTGTGATACTGGGCAATCCGCTTAACCCCTCTGGTTGAGGTTTCTTCATCCATAAAATGGGGACAACACGGAGTTGCTGAGTATATATGCATAACACACTTAGAACAGTGCCTAGCACAAAGTAAGAAACCTTAGTTAATAGTAACATAAGCCCTAATGACAGATCCGCATTCCCTAGAATCAAAAGACTAACAGTCCCCAGGAAGAGCTGGGTGGAACATTCCAGGGATGGATGGTAACAGCAATCATGTAGAGAACATTTGGCGTGTGCCGGGCACTACCTGAGCACTTTACATACATCAACACGTTTAATCCTCACAACAATCCTATCACATAGACACCACTGCTACTTGAAGTAATGGAAGCACAGAGACCAGCCCAAGGTCACACAGCTAAACAATGACACAGCTAAGGCCGGGCGTGGTGGCTCACGCCTGTAATCCTAGCACTCTAGGAGGCCAAGGCGGGAGGATCACTCAAGGTCAGGACCAGCCTGAGTAAGAGTGAGACTCCGTCTCTACTAAAAATAGAAAGAAATTTAATTGGTCAACTAAAAATATATAGAAAAGATTAGCAGGGCATGGTAGCGCATGCCTGTAGTCTCAGCTACTCGGGAGGCTGAGGCAGGAGGATCGCCTGAGCCCAGGACTTTGAGGTTGCTGTGAGCTAGGCTGACGCCACAGCACTCTAGCCCAGGCAACAGAGTGAGACTCTGTCTCAAAAAGAAAGACACAGCTGAGATGGGAAATCTGGCTCCAAGTGTGTGCACTTAACCCCTCAACTGCCACTTTTACAGAAGGCAGCTTCTGGTCACCATCCCCCTCGTGGAGGCATTTGCCAAACCTCCTTCTGGGCTTGAAGCAGCAACATTGCCAGGATCAACCCCACAAATCGGGGTGCACCCATCATGTCCCATGGCACTTAGACAGTGCCCGTCCCGCCAACCTCCTCTCCAAGGCCCTCCTGCATGCGCACCTGTTGAAGCCACCTGAGCCTGCGCGCCTCCTCCTCCTGCTTCCTGCGCGCCTCCACCTCCTCCATCTTCTTGGCCGCTGCCTTTTTCTTGGCTTTCTCCTCTGCCAGCCGCTCTTCCTTGGCCTGCAGAGCCCACCCACAAGCGCCCACTGCAGCAGCCCCACACTCAACCCTGCAGTGTGGGGCCCAGAACCCTGCGTGACAGGCACTCCCTGGCCCTGCACACCTGGCTTATTCCCCACAGCCCAGGGAAGAAGATGCCAGAAGCTGGTCCTGCCCAGGAGCATCAGGCCACCCACTCTCAAAGAACTGCTGGGAAAACTCACAGCTGAGAGCTTTGACCCTCAGCTTAGCTCCAAGTGGACTCCAGGGCCGATGGGGCAAACAGGAGAGAGGGGTACAGGGCCTCAAACCCGTAACTTTCCAAGGAGTCCAGTCAAAAACCTCAGGCCACCAAATCTGAACTGCTCAGGTCCCTCCAGGGCCCAGCCCACCCGAGGCTCGGCTATCCCAACCCAGGCTCACACCTTCTCAGTCTTCTCATCAATCTGAGCAAACTTCTGCTCGATCTGCTTCTTCTTCTCCTCCTTCATCTGCTCCACCCGCTCGCGGGCCTGCAGCACCTTGCGTAGGCGCTCTTCACGCTTCCTGCGGGGCACAGGGCAGTCACGAGGAGCCCCGCCAAGGCTGGGGCAGGCAGGGGCCAGGAGCCAGGTCACTTACAGCTTCACCTCCTCTAGCCGCCGCCTCTTGTCCTCCTCCACCTTCTGCCTGCGCAGCTGCTCGGCCTCCTCCTTCCGCCGCAGGTTCTCCAGGCGCTGCCGCTCCTTCTCCTGCGAGGGTGAGGGAGGGACAGGACATGAGCGAGGACAAGCCCCCTGACTCCAAAGGCTACTCACAGTTCACAGCCATGCGAGTGAGAGCATCAGAATGGTTCTTCTGGGTTTTTTTATAATTTTTAAAAATTTTGAATATTATATTTTAATAATGGACCGCTTCACAAATTTGCATGTCATCCTCTCACAGGGGCCATGTTAATCTTCTCTGTATCGTTCCAATTTTAGTATATGTGCTGCCGAAGCGAGCACCAGGATGGTTCTTAGAGGTGGAGACACCTGCAACATGCACTCCATCCCTACCCAGGGCAAGGCCTGCATCTCCCGTCCCTCCTCCCAGGAGCACCCAACTGCCTCCCACCCAAGGGCCCAAGCCACAGGTGCCTCAAGTTAGCCCTGTCAAGTTGTAGGCAGCATAAAAATCAGGCTCAAAATTGGATTTATGCACTGATTATAACGATATAAACAGTGCATTGGAAAAGAGAATGAAGAAAAGAGAGAAGAATGTCCCTTAGGAAAGGTCAGAAAGGCAGCTTTGAAAGTCACAGTTAATGACCCCCTATTTAAGGGGGTGGTAGGTACACAAGTGTTAATCCCAGCCCTCCCTGGGCAAGGACAAGACTGGTGCGTGTCCCAGAATGAAGCCCCACACCCATCACCCCAACCTGGCTCCCACCAGACTCGTACCACTAGGTTTAGTGCCAAGTAGCCACCTCTGTCTCCCCACTGGCTACTGTTGATATCTCCTGGCCCTGATCCCAACAGAGAAGCACTCCAACCCACAAACCCGGCCCGTAGGTAATACATCCTCCTAGAGATGAAGAGAAGGGGCTCTGGTCATGGGTAAGATGGAGTAGACACACACTACCTACTTCCCCCTAAACATAGCTACAAAACCTAGACAGGACACAAAGAGCAGCGACTTGAGGCCTCTGAAAAGAAAAAGGAGCAGGCAGATGGGAGAAGACCAGACTTCCAAGCAGCACCCCACAGCGGTAAGTTTGCCATTACCTTTCCTTCAGTCTGACTCATACAGCCTGAAACCCCAAAGGAGTCACCAGGGTACAGACAGAACTCCAGGAAAAGCCTTCCAGTTCTGACTCAAGGAACAGAAAGGGAACATCCAACACTCAGTGCAGAAACCTCGTTTTTTTTTTTTTTTTTTCTTTTCTCCTTTCCCTTGTGCCCCAGCCCATAAGAACCTTCAGAGTCAAATCTCTGAGAACCTTCCTCTCCAAACTATGGAGCTGTGATCCCAAAAGTCTGGGCCAAATCCTGTTTATTGCTCTTGTCTTTCTTTGTCCCCCTGGCAGGTGGCCCTGGACGTGGTCGTGGAAGCACACAGCAGAGCAGGGTAACCAAAGCCCCAGTTTCCCAGCTAGAAGATAGAAAGGGGAGCCTCAGAGAACTGGAAAGTGCTGAAGAGCTCAGGGAAATAATACCACAGGTTACTGAAGAACTCCTGGGCACAACTCCAAACTGCAGATGCTAGGATCTGACCCTAGTTGTCATACCAAAGACTTTGAGAACTAAACTAACAGACCACCTTCCAGGTCCCAGACTGACTGCAGACTGGAACACCCAGGACAGAGCTGAAGGGCACTGCAAAGGCTCTGAAATTGGAACTAACACTGGAACCACGTCCTACAGAAGGAAGAATGGAACCTTCAGCTTGCACCTAACCAGGCCAATTGCTGCTGAATTGCAATGTTGATAAAAATATCAATATTCTCCATATATTTAAACAAGACTCAGTCTCATAGCATAGTATCCAGAATACAATCAAAATTACTCAGTATGCAAAGAACCAGGAAAATCTCAACTTACATGGGGAAAACACAATCAATAGACACCAATGCCAAGGTGACATGATGTTGCACCCATGTGACAATGTGACAAAGACTTTAAAGTAGCTATTAGAAAAATGTTCTAACAGTCATCACAAACATTCTTGAGACAAATGGAAAAACAGAAAATCTCAGCAAAGAAACAGAAGATATAAAGTACCAAATGGAAATTTTAGAACTAAAAATACAATAATCGAAATTTTAAAACTTAGTGGATGGGCTCAACAACAGAATGGAAAAGACAGGACAAAGATAGTAACCTTGAAGATAAATCAATAAAAATTATCCAATCTGAACACAGAGAAAAAATATTGAAGAAAAATTAACAGAGCCTCAGGGAAGTATGAGACAATACCAAAAGGTCTTCATTTGTCATTGGCATCCCACAGGAGAGGAGAAAAGGGAGATGCTGAAAAAAATGTGAAGAAATAATGGCTGAAAACGTCCCCAAATTTGGTGAAAGATATAAACCTATGATGTAAGGTCAGTGGCCCACACACAAAAAAGGGATCAATCCAAAGAAATTTATGACCAGACACACTATAATCAAACTGCTGAAAACTAAAGACGAAGGAAAAACGTCAAAAGCAGCCAGAGAAGAAGGACCCATCACCTATAGGGGAACACTTTGAATGACTAAAGATTTCTTATCAGAAATCAGAAGCCAAAAGGAAGATTTTAACATGCTGAAAGAAAAGAACTTTATATCCAGTGAAAATATTCTGCAGAAATAAGAGGTAAACTAGGCATCCTCATTCACTGCCAGCACACCTGTGTTAAAAGAATTGCTTAAGTTCTTCAGATAGAACAGAAATGATACCAGAAGGAAAAGTGAACATCAGGAACATAGGAAAAGCAACAGAAATAGTAGATTATCTGGGTAACTAAAAAGTTCTTTTCTTTTCTTCTTGAGCTCTCTAAAATGTTTGACAGCTGAAAGCAAAAATTATAACATGTCTAATGGGATGGTCAATGTACCTAGATATAATTTATAAGACAAGCTTAGCATATATTAGGGAAGAGGAAAGGACAGATACGGGGTGAGGTTTCTACATTCCAAGTGAACTGGTAAAACAGATTCTAAACAGACTGTAAAAAATTAAGTATGGAATGCCCACAACAACAACTGAAAAACTCTCCAAAATGATATACTCAAAATCACAATAGATAATTAAAATGGAATACTAAAAGATGTTCATGTAAATCCCTCCAAAAAACAAGACGAAACAGAGGGAAAAACAAAAACAAAGAGAACAAGCCGACCAAAAAAAAAAAAAAAAGGTAGATCTAAATCCAAGCACATCATTAAATATAAATACAGCAAATAAGACATTGTCAGAATGAATTAAAAAAAAAAAAGAAAACCTGACCTGATTATGTGCTGTCTATAAGAAAAACTCACTTCAACTACAATTATTTAGGTGGATTTGAAGGCATCATGTTGAGTGAATGAAGCTAATCTCCAAAGGTATCGTATGAGTCAATACAATTTATATTATGTCCTCAAAATGACAAAACTACAGAGATGGAGAACAGGAGTAGAGGGGAGGGGGTGTAGCAGAAATAGCAGGGGGCATTTTATGGGTGATAGAAATGTCCTATACTCCAATTGTGGTGGTGTCACATAAATTGATACATGTGTTATATAATTCATATTTAACTATACCCCCAAAAAGTCCACCTTACTGTAGGTACAATCATTTTTTTCGATAATTTTTTTTTTTTTTTTTTTTTGAGACACAGTCTCACTCTGTTGCCCAGGCTAGAGTGCCGTGGCGTCAGCCTAGCTCACAGCAACCTCAAACTCCTGGGCTCAGGCGATCTTCCTACCTCAGCCTCCTGAGTAGCTGGAACTACAGGCATGGGCCACCATGCCCAGCTAATTTTTTCTATATATTTTTAGTTGGCCAATTAATTTCTTTCTATTTTTAGTAGAGATGGGGTCTCGCTCTTGCTCAGGCTGGTTTCGAACTCCTGACCTTGAGTGATCTGCCCACCTCGGCATCCCAGAGTGCTAAGATTACAGGCGTGAGCCACGGCGCCCGGCCAATTTTTTTTTTTTTTTTTTTTAACATAGTACATTGTTTAGAAGAGAGAAATGGAAGGAAAGAGAGATGCCAGGAGCTATGGAAGCCAAGCTGGGTACAGACATTGGCCTTTGGGAGACCCCATGTGGAGGGAGGGGGTGGCCTGCTACAGGCCCCTCACACTCCAACTACCCAGACCCAGGGAAGTACGGCAGGAGGCCTGGGTCCCAACCCTGCTTCTCCTGCCAAGCCATGCCCACCTGCTCTCCTGCTAGGAAAGCCCCTCAAAAGCAGAGGCCAAGTGGCACCAATCACAATCACCCCCACCCCACCTTCTTCCTGCTCCATAAGCCAACCAGACTGCAGCTTTCAACAAGGTTCAGCAGTGCAGGTTTTCATCCCAAAGCTGGAGTCTAGTAGTCCTCAGCACAGGTCAGAGGACTCATCCTATTGCATTACCAATTTTATAGAAGAAAACTTGGTGCTTTGGAGCCATTCATGTCACAGAATCTGTGTTTCTCCTCTGTTCGACCCACAAACGTAGACTGTCCCTGCTCTCTACGAGGCAGCCTGCCGAGGACAGGAGGAACCACAAGCACAAGCAGCCCCACCTGTGTCCAGAGCCCTCCCCTGAGCAATCTCTGCCACTTATCCAATGACCACTTGATACCTGGCCCTGTGCTGGCTGCTTGACACTGTTACTCTCTGGTTCACCAGATCGCCATGAAGTACCCAACTGGTCTCTTCATTTGTGGCCCAGGAAACTTAGGCCCAAAGGTTAAGAAACTTGTGCAAGGCCCCAAGGCCCCTGTGAACTTCCTGGACCCCAGTCTCCTAGCTAAGGACTGTCCGCACCCACCAGATGCCTGAGCAGGGACCTGGGATCCCCAAAGCAGGAAAGGGCAACTTACTGGGCCTCTCAGTCATGCCCATGAGACCTGCAAGGCTCTGATCAGACTGGGTGGGGCACAGGTGGCCCCTCATAGGAGGAACAAGTCCAAGTCTTCTGCACACTGTGGGCCCAGGTGCCTAGCAGAGGCCTGGCGTGAAAATAGATGCATAAGGCCACACAGCTTGCTTGCTGTCGTATTGGAAGGTATGCTGTCACCTTGTCCAACCAGAGGTGACAGGCCTCTGTTCAGGGCCCACCTGGCCAGCTGCTATGAAGCTCCTCCCACCCAAGCCCCTCAGCTGGAGGTAGAGGCCCTCCCTGCTGCCACAGGGCATCACTGTGTGGCTGGGAGAAAGAAAGCCTGCAGGAGATACAGAAGCGAAGCGGCTGCAGCCTTGGCAACTGGCACAGGGAGCCGGGACATGAGGCTGAGTGGGTCCCATTTCTCTGAGGCTTCTTGCTCATGGCGAGGGGCCTGGCTCAGCTCGGCTCTGAGGTGTCTGAGAAGAGAACAGCTCCTGCGGTTTGTTTCTAGACACCGCCACTGACAGTTCCTCTGTCACCTGGCATGGCAAGACCTAGCCTCCAGCCTCAGTTCAGACCCAGACTTCCCCTCCCCTACCGCCTCTCCAACTCAAAGCTACTGCACAGGTCTGATACCCAATCATCATGATCATGATCATGATCATCTCAGCATCTTAAGGGACCAGAGATAACTTGTCTGTTCTCTTCGCAGACCCACAGACCCTGAGTGGGGCCCAGAGTGCTGGGGAGATGACTGTGGGGGAACACTTCAAGCTGTGGCCCTGGTGAATAGCCACAGGCCACAAACACCTTGCTTCCTCCTGGGAGCAGAGTTGAGGTCAGACAGGGCACTGCACAGGGAGGACGTGGGTCCAGAACTTCAGGAGGCCTCCAGCCAGTGTACCCCCACTGCCCATGCTCCTAACGCTCCCCTCCAGCTTACAATGTTAGTGCGTCTACAGGTGCTGTCAGTGGTGCAGGGACTGGGCTACTGCAGGTAAGTGCTAGGTGGGGCTAGGTTACCACACAGGAAAAGGCTTTACTTACGACGAAGCTGCACTGTGGAGGAGAGGAGACAAGGAAAAAGCCAAGAGTTAATGCCATGCAGAGGGCATCCTGGAAAGCAGGCCACACGCCCGGCTATGCCAGCGTCTCAGGGCCTGCACCCTTTCGCCAGCAGCACCCACCCACCCACCTTCCTCTCACCTAACCCTCAGCCCCAATGGTGAGGGGGTCCACATGTGCCCCTCACTGTGCCCACTCAGACCCCCAGGCCAGGGGGTGGCTGGGCAATGCAGGGATCTGCTTGGCTAATCCTGCAACTTCTCAGCCCAGAACCCGAGACTCAGGGCTCACACTGAGCCAGCCAAGCTTCTGGGCCACAGTCCAGAGCCCACAAGGTCAGGACAAGGTCCCCAGATGTTGAAGCAGATGTGGCCACAGAGGCTTGGGCCTGCCTCTGCCCAGACACACGCTACTCCCAGCAGCACAGGGGACAGACTGGAGCCTTTAGCCATGCAGCCCAGCTCTTGCAAAGCCCAGCCTGGGGCACGGCCTCCCTTACCTTGGGGTCTACTCGCAAGGGAGTGTTGCGCTTAATGAAGGACTTCATGACGCTGCCGCGGGGGGCTGAGGTCGGGGTCATGAGTATCTGGTTCCTCTGCACTGTGTGCAGGAAAGTCCGGAGGGGTCGCACCACCTGCAGACAAGGACCAGCGTCAGGACTCAGCAGGCAGGGCAGGGAACACAGGGAGGGCGGGTTCTGGATCACCTTGCTGGCCGGACAGGGCGAGGAAGGGGTCTTGCTCCTGGGAGGCTGCAGCTCCTCATCCTCCAGGTGTAGCTCTTCATCCAGCTCACTCACCGCCTGCTTATAGCTGCGCTTCCTCCTGCCACGGCACACACAGCAGCGTCACAGGGCAGACTGCCACAGCCCCAGCCACACCCCACACAAGGTCACCCCTGAGAACAAAACTGGACCCAGGCCACAGGCCTCTAGACTGAAAGGGACTACAGAGCTGGGGGCTCGTGAGTGACCCTCTGCTGTCTACTCAGAGGAAGCAGCGAGGTGACCAGTCCAAGGTCATGGCCAGTAACAGAGTCAACGATTGGGTGTCCCATTCCAGGCCTGTACTGGTCCTGTAAGCATGAAGCCACTTCCTTCAGAGCACAAGACCATACCCTGGTCAAGAGGCTAGGGATCCCCTGACCACATATCCAGGACTCAAGGTCACATCTCTCTGGGCCCCTAAAAACCGAGTCACCCACATGCCCCTTCCTAGATACAAACCTGACACTCTGAGGTGGCTCTTTGGGCCCATCTGCTTGGTCGGTCTTGGCCTCTGTGAAAAGAGCAATTTCAGCAAGGCTGCAGGAATGACAGCAGTGGGTGACCATGGAGGGGTTAGGGGAAGGTGTGCCCTGGAAACTGTTGCCTTAGAAGGAGCAAAGCTCCTTCAAACATCAGCCTTAGCACTAACTGGCCTTGAGGAATTTATAGACATCAGAGCCCAGGTTACTCCCCGCAGCCTACAGACCACTCCCCCCAGGCCTGGCCTCTGTGACAAGCATGGCAGGGCAGGACAGTTCTATCTAGGAGGACCTAGCCATGCCCCACCCACCTCCAACAGCAAGAGCTGTGTGCAGATGCCTCACAAAAGCTGAAGCTAATAGCTCCTTGCATAGCTTCTAAATCCCACTCCTCCTGGCCCTTCCAGCTGGCGCAGCAGTGACAAGAGGAGGGGACGGCTCCCACTGCAGGGTCAGTACATTCCATTTCACTGCTAGGCGAAAGCACCCCTTACCCCGAAGGTTCCTTGCAGCAGCCCTGGGGACTGTGGGGCTGGCATACCATTGACCCTGACCCAATCATAAAGAGGAGGAAGCCATGTCCAAGATCTCACAGCTATAGTCCTCTTCCCACCAGTGAGAGAAGTGCCCTTCCCAGGTAGACGTGAGCCAGATCCCAGGACACCCCCAGTAGTGTGGGAAGCCAGGCAGGCCTCCAGACCCGCTCCCAAAGCCCACAGTTCTCCTGCTCTCTTTAGACAGGGAAGGACTTACAAAGGTGGCAGAGACAAAATAGGAGGCCAGGTAGGTGTTCGGACTCCCATCCCACAGTTCTTCCCACTGCCCCTTGGAGTCGGGCTCAAGGCCTTGACCTGGCCCCTTCACATTAATACTTCAGTTCAGGCCCCTCCCCTGTGTTCTGTCCCAGGCAGTCATGGATGCTCATGTGGCACTCAGCAGTAGCTCCAGCCCAAAGGTGGGAGATGGAAACTAAAGACTCAAAGGAGATCCATGCACTCCTCTAGCCTGGTTTCATTTATTTTTGGCCTATTAGCCCAGAAAATGGGGCTTCTTTATCCTCAGAGAGAAGGTGAGGCCAAGGCCACTAAGGCCTGCTGCACCTCAGGGGATCTGCATGCAAGCCAGAAACACTCACCTTGTTGTCCTTCAGAGGGTGTTTCCTGGCCACCGGCTACAGGCTTTGGGCTGGGTGTACTAAGGGCAATCTTGGTGGCACTGCGGAGCCTCAAGTTGTTCCCACCATTCTTAGGGGCCTGTAAGAACTACCAAGGCTTTAGGGGTCCCACCTGGAACCCAAGGCCCAGGATGGCTGCAGTGCAGAGCAAGGGCCCTGGACGAGGCCTCCCCTCCCCAGCCAGCTGCCTCTTACCTCTGGCTCAGCCTCCTTGCTGGGCTCCTTCTGCTTGGGGCTGAAAGCAGAGCAGGGGCACTGTGGGGACCTCAGCCAGTCCAAGCCCTCCCCGACAGGGAGCTCCTCCCCCACTCTCTGGGGTAGGAACCCACGAGGACAAGGCCCAAGGCCCTGGCCTGGCCACAAACCCACGGCTCCCTGTAGGATGGGAAGATAGCTCATAGGCTGTCTCTACTCCCTGGTACTCACCTCCCTCCCTGGGCCCCACTGTCCCTGCCCACCTTCAAGCCCTAGAACTGAACTCACCCAACTTTCTGGGGCACCTCAACATTCAGGAGCCTCTCTAGGTAACTGTGACCTGAAGGAGAAAACAAAGGAACAAAAGATGCCATCAAACCAGATGGGTGCTACTCTAAGAGGTCTGGGGAATCAGGTTCCAGCCGGGACTTGGCCACTGTTCCCTGCACTGCCATGGAGGCCCCACTGTGCTCTGGGCCCTCACCCCCAGCACACATCCTAGCATCCACAACAGAGCTGCTGGCTTTATGTCCCCTGCTACTTCCTAGCTGGGAACATGTCTGTCTGAGGGCACAACTTGGCTCCACTGGGCTGGGAGTATCTGGGAAAGGGGGACGATGTCTGACACAGCTCCAGGCCCCCAACTCCCAGCACAGGGCCTAACACAAAGCAGCTTTTTCATTCAACAAATACTCACTGATTGTCTACTGTGTACTGGGCCCTGGGCCAGGTCCCCAGGACCCAATGGTGAATAAAACAGATATAGTCACTATCTGGTTTTGATAATAATAATCAGATTATTCTATCAGGCTGGGCATGGTGGCCCACACCTGTGATCCTAGCACTCTGGGTGGCCAAGGCAGAAGGATCACTCGAGCTCAGGAGTTTGAGACCAGCCTGAGCAAAAGCGAGACCCTATCTCTACTAAAAATAGAAAAAAAATTAGCCAGGCGTGGTGCACACCTGTAGTCCCAGCTACTCAGAAGGCTGAGGCAGGAGGATTGCTTGAGCCCAGGAGTTTCAGGCTGTAGTGAGCTAAAATGATGCCACTGCACTCTACCCGCGGCAACAGAGAAAGAATCTACCTCAAAAAAAAAAAAAAAAAGAGGAGAATTTTGAAAATGTCTATCCACTACTGGGAGTTTTACAGTTTCCCAATACCTAAAGACTTTTCTGATAAGATCAGAAAATAAATATGTCCTTTTTTGATATTATATAACAAAGTATGTAAACATTTGGAAGATGTGCATAACTTGGTGAACCAATATTTTCCAAATGACCAATATAAGAGGTTATAAAATCACACACAGCTAAAAAATCTATTCAAAATGCAAGATAGACCAATGTGGAATCAACAACATTGAATTAAATATTTCAGATGCCACACTGCAATGAGCCTTTAAGAAACACTTGTTGTGTTGGGTATAACAAAGAATACACACAATTATTTGCAAAAGCTAGTAAGATACTCCTTTCTTTTCTAACTATACATCTGTGTGAGGCCAGATTTTCTTCAGATAGCAATAGATCGAATGCAGAATCTGTCTTCTTTTAAGCTACACATTAAAGAGATTTGCAAAATGTTGGATAATGACTACATTTTGTTTTAGAAAAGTTATTTTTTCATTAAAAAATCTTATTTTAACAGGTAATAGGCTTGGTTATTTAAATTTTTAATATTAAAATATTAGTATCTTAAATCCTTTAATATTGAAGTATTAAATCATATTAATACAAAAATAAATTATATTTTTAATATTTTTAAATTCCTTACTTTTAATTTCTGATACAGTGATTATCAATAGATATAACCTAATAGTAAAGAGCTTTTTAAGGTCCTCAATAATTTTAAAAACTAGAAGCAGGTGCTGAGACCAAAACTTGAGTGAAACTGGTCTAGGAAAAGGAAAAGCTCTTGCCCAGGCCAGGAGGCAGGGAAAAAGAGGCTTTTTCAGGGAACAGAAAGGTGGCCGGCGTGGCTGGCACGTCCTGAGCCATAGGAACGTAGCCAGCATTAAGGATGAGAGGCAGCCAGGGTGAGGCCGGGGTGCCCAGGATCTCAGGCAAAGAGGGAAGACAACGGGCCAGCCACAGAGAGAAGGGAAGCAGGACCTTTCTTGGGTATAACAGTCAGGCTGGGGGGTGAGGGGAACAGTTGCAGGGCCAGGCAGGCAGTTACGGGTGGTGACTGCCCCCTCCCTCAAGGCTCTCCCTGATGAGGGGGCAGAAGGGCAAGAAGGTATCCACATGAATGCATAGCTACCCCACCAGCACAAGGACTGGAATGTTAAGTGCCACCATCATGCCACTGGGACCTCAGAATCAGTCTGGTGGCAGGGAGGAGGACTAAGGCCTGGCAAAGGGACCAAGGGGCTCTTCCCGAATGCACAAGTGGCCAGGAGTCCTAACGAGGACACTCCAGAAACGCTGACGCAGCCACCCTGTCCCCTGCCTAACCATCGCAGAACTGCTGCCCAGCGGCCCTCTCCAGCAAGTGCACACCAGGGCAGGGGATTCATGTCCCCCACAGCAGCTCCTTACCCCAATACCCCACACTGGCTTCCAGATCCCCATGCCCATCCTTAACTGCCAGTCTGTCTCACTTCCCCACTCCCCTGCTGCAGGTGTTTCCTTCCCCTCCAAAATTAACAAGTTGCACTAAAATCTTTGCATCTAAGGCTTCTTCTGGGGGAACCCAAACCCAGACCTCACCTCAGAGTTGCCCTTGAGCCACAACCCAGAGCCTGGGGTCAGGAAGGCCTCCAGGAAGCCTCCTACCCCATCACTGCCCCATGCCCTTGTAGTTGCTTGTTCAGGGTCAGCCTGACCACACCTACACTGAGCACCAGGGACACAGCTGTTTCTGGGTCTTATCGTCTGTTTTGTTTAAATAAGATTTACAGAGCATGTACCATACTCAAGCACTAAGATGGGTTCTCTACTCACATTCAAAGCAGGTGTTATCACCATTTCACAGATGGAGAAACTGAGGTTGAGAGAAGGGGTGTGCCAAGGTCACCCAGGGTCTTTGTGACTCCAGGTCCTGGACCTTGCCTCTTCCCCTCCCTCTTCCTTCCACCTCAAGGAAGACAAGACTGGACTTGCAGTCAGATAGACTTGGGCCACGCGTGGCAATCAAATCAGGAGCCCACTCATGAGCAGGAAAGGGGCCAAGGAGGAAGGCCCATCAGAAGGATATAGGAGCTGCAGATCTGGGTATCTGCCGCATCAGGCCCTTCCTCAGGCTCACCTGCTCCCTGGGCCCTTTCCCAGGATTGGATCCAGGCCTAAGTAAATCTCCATGGCAGATTTGAACCACCTAGGTCCTTCATGGACTCCAAACATGGACATTGTGCCAGATTGCACATCTGCACACACCCAAGCCCTGGAGCAGGCCCTGCTCCAGGCAGTGCTACTTGCCAGGAAGAAACCTGCCAAGGTGAGGTGCCCTCACCTGCCTGATGGACCCTGCCTGGGGTTTTCCACTAGGCCTACTCTGCAAGTGCCTACCTTTCTGGACAGAATGAAACATGCGGGGCTCAAGCCCCACTTCCTGACATATAGACTATGTGGCCTCCTTAAGCCTCAGTTTCCTCCTCTGTGAATTGGGGGAATTTCATCAAGCTAGCAGTGCTGCTGCAAGGCCCAAATGAAATGACCTTTGCTTTTTATAAATCTTAAGTGCCAGGCAGACTGCAGCTACTATTTAATACGGATTAATATAAAACCTGGCCCGTTTTATCCTTTCCATTGGTCCACTGCTTCACTCATGCTCTAGCCTGGACCCGTGAAGCAGCTGCCTACTTGGTCTCCTGATTTCTTCCCTCCCTTCCTCTTGGCCATTTGTCACAAGGTGCCAGGAACCTTCCAACAAGCATTATCAGGCCACTTCCTCTGCTTCAGAGGGTCGAGTCCAAGCTCCTTGTGAGGCACATATGCCCCAGATAACCCATCACTTGCTATTTTAGGCCTCACGGTCTTTGTACAAGCTGTTCCCTCTGCCAGGAATACCTATCCCCAAATTTTTCCCACTTGGCAAAAGTGTAGCCATCCTTCAAAACCCTCCCAGCTCAGACCCCACCTACTCATGCAGCCGGCCTGACTTTTCTCTGTGGCTCATAACACCTGCTCCCAGTGGCAATGGTCCCCAGAGCTGAGATCTGACGATGACAAGATCAGCTAATGTTACTGAGCCTCCCTACACGCCAGGTACCAATCTAAACATCCTGTGTAGGTTAATCAAAGCATGCCTCACAATGACCCTTTGAAGTGACACTATTATTATCCCCAGTTGACAGGTGAGGAACCAAGGTCCATGAAGTTTCTGAAACCTGCCCAAGGTCACAGGATGGGTAAACAGCTAAGCAGAAACCCAAACCCAGGCCGTGCGGCTCCAGAGCTATCTTGGTTCTCCCCCTCCTGCCTCTGATCAGATATTTAGTCATCTGTTCTCCCAGAATGAGCCTGCTACAATGAGAATTCACACCTCCAGACCAAACAGCTTCGCTAATAGGAAGCGGTACATAAACATAGTGAATTTAAATAGTTTCTGCAGCATAGGAAAGGTGGAGGAAAACACTGGCCCTGGAGAAAAAGACCCAGGTTCCAGCCTCAACACGACCATTAACCACAGGGACAGTGTGGCCAACCTCAGTTTCCCCATTTGTAAAACAAGAAGGTTAGGTTGGATCTGCACCTTCCAATATGGTAGCCACTGGCTACATGAGGCTGTTTAAATCTAAAAGTAAAATGTAATACAATTTACAACTCAGTTCCTCAATCAGACCAGCCACATTTTGAGGACACATTAGCCACATGTGGTTAGATGGTGGCTACCGCACAACACAGCACAGATAGGGAACATTTACATCATCACAGAAAGATCCATGGACAGCTCCTTGCTAGATGGTCCCTCAGAAGCCCTCCATCTGAGCCAGGCACCAATGACCACCCACCATGCCCCCAAAATGGCTGAGCCCTCAGACTCACAGATAATGCGGGCAGAGGCCGCTGGCTCTTCGGCAGCCTTCTTGGAGAGCCTTCTGCTTGCCCTGTGTACGGTACCCTCCTGTTTGGTCACCAGGGAGTACTTTTGGGCCAGCGAGACTTGGGAACCCGGGGAGGACGGATCGATCAGGCTACGCCGCACTGACCGAATGTCCACAGGGGAGCCCGTGGGTGTGGAGAAGTTATGCGGCAGGATGGGAGACAGTACCCGCTCCTGCCGCGGAGAGTCTGGAGAGACAGGAGAGTCTCGTGGGCCCGGGGAGACCCCTGCAATCCTGAGCTTGGAGGCGGACCTCCCTGTCTCAACCCCTCGACCTTTGGGGTGCTGGGGTGTAGTGGTCAGGGAGCTCACGGTGACAGACTCCAATCTCCCGGCCTCTGTCTTTTTGGGTGTTGATTCTTCATCTGATTTCAGGACACCCTGTGAGGCTGGAGCTGTGGTTGAAGCTGGGGTTGGGGATGGAGACTGAGACAGAGCCTGTGGGGATTTGAACTGGATGAAGTGGTGCTCGGCATTCTGGCGCTCTCTGAGGCCTATCTCCACCACGGGCACCAGCTTGTCCTCAGGCTTCTTGGTCAGCACCGTAGGAGACTCAGGGGGGGATGAAGGTGTAGCCAATGTCACGGAGGCAGCTGCAGCGGCGGCTGCAGCTGCGGCAGTAGCACGAGTCACCCGTCGCAGGACCGAGCCATTCTCCCCCACCACCGTGGCCAGCTTCTGCACGTTGTCCTTGCTACGGAGCCGCCGGGAGCTCAGCTGGCCGCTCCGAGTCTTTCTGCGGGATAACCTGCCAGAGGCAGCAGAGCAGAGGCTGAGACAGCCCAGCAGGGCAGAGAGGCACCCCAAATATTGAGCTGGGCACACCAGTCTCCCAAGGAGCCATCAGCTTGGATGGAACATGGATTAGAGGGCTTGGAGGCAAAAGATCTGAGTTCCAGTCCAGGCTCTGCCACCTCTAGCCCTTATGACATTCCTGTCTGAGCCTCAGTCTTCGCAATTGTAAATTGGGAATAATGGCAGTTCTCACAGAACTGCTAGGCAGATTAAATTCATACAAACCTCCCTCTCACTGAAGTCACATTCTGCCAAGCTCTGCTGAAAACGTTACACATGTGCTCTCACTTAACCCGCAAGACAGCCCTGAGAGGTAGGTACCATCATCCCCACTTTAGGGATGAGGGAACTGATGCTCTGAGAGGTGGAAACTCAATCCAAAGACTGCTAAGGGGCAGAGTTGGAGTTTATACCCAGGCCTGACCCCAAGACCCTGCCTCTTTCTCCAGTGCTCTGCAGCCCAATCATTCTATGAGGAATTATAACAAGCATGGCAATAGGAGGACAGGAGACCAGCCGCCTGGTCCACATCTCTGGTTGCTCTCACCTAAAAGGAGGTCCGTTTCTCTTTCTTGTCCCACCTCTGAAAATCTTTCCCATCCTCCAAGGCCCAGGTCAAACACCCCCAGCCCCACCACAAGCACAGACACACCATCTGGACTCCATGGTCTCAGGTCATGCTTTGCTTTCCGGTGCCCTCTGGCCCCTCAGCATGACCCACATGGCACCCATTGCCAGCCTTGCAGGATGCTACTGTTAATCAACACCTTTGGAACCAAACTCTCCCAGAGGGCACCAAGCCTCCGCAGAGTCCACCTGCCCAGCTCGCCCTCGCTTGCCCCCTACCTTTTCCTTATGGGGTCTCTGTTTTCATCCTGAACATAAGAAACCCGTCTCTTCTTCCGTCGGTTCTTCTGAGAAGGTGTTTTGGGCATCAGCTCTGGCTCTTTGCTGAATTCTCTGTTTGGTACAAGAAGGGTGACAGTCAAGGCTGCCTGGGAACCACTCTCCTACCTGACCCAGCCCCTGCCCATTTCTTGGTAGTGACAGGTCAAGCTGAGGTGATCAGCACCAAGCAAGCTCTCCAAGGCCATGTGCAAGTTACCTGCTAGGCACTCAAGGTGTCCTCCTGGAAACATGGCAGGGAAGCAAGATCACACCCTGAGAGGGCCAGCCCAACCAACTATGATGAGCCAGGCAGGGACTCTAACCTTTCCTTCTTCTTCCCATAACACTAAGTCGGGCCCCTAGCGCACTGGGTACTAAGGAGGGATCCGACAGGCTGTCTGTTTTGTCTGTCAAATAGGGCTGTTCTGTCCCCAAGGCCACACATAGCAGCCCAGGAAGCCCCTGGAATCCCCACTCCCACCAGTATGCCCCTGCCTTCACCTGGTGAACATGCGCGCAGCCTCCTCCTGGATCTCCACAAGCCACACCAAGTCCTTATTGTCCATGTTGCAGAGAAACTCTGTGAGCTTCTGGTCACAGAGCTCCAGCAGGTGAATGGGCCCTGGGGCTGTCGTCCCCATGATGACTGACTGTCTGGTGAAGGCAGGGACAAGAGGCACAAGGGTTCAGGATGGAGGGCTGGTACCTTTGACAGGGGAAGAGGCTGCCAGGCCACATGCAGCACCTACCTCCCAATCACCACAATCACCCAGTGTCTGAATCAGGGCCCTGCCCTGCACACAGACACTCCCCAGAGCTACAGAATTCCAAACACCAATCCCCTAGCCTCATTTCTACAAAAAGAAGGGCCCATCTACTCTACCTCTTCAATGTCTCCCCACACCCTCCCCCCCACAGCATGGCTGCCCCCAAAAATCCACATTTCCCAGCCAATCCTGATATCAATGGTCCTCCTTATAAACAGCCTTTTCTGGGCTTAAGATGACAGGCACTGCCACCTGCTTTCCTGTATCAGGGAGAAACAGCAGCCACCCCCATGCCCCTCTCTCCCTGCCCAAACACAGTCCTGCGGGCTCTCCTCTTACTATTTATTTGTGGTTAAGGAATGGCTAACACAGCTACCATGTGCTACATTCCAGCTGACCCCAGACATCAGGCCAAAGAACATCAAATCCAACTGCCTCGTTCTTGCCCAGTGAATGGAAGGGGTTCCGTTACAAAGGAGTAAGAAAGTAGGGGTCCAAAAACTGCTCTCCAAAGGGCCCCCCACAATCCTCTCTGTTAAGTTGAAATGCCCTATAAATAGATGAATGAGCATAAAGGGAACTGATGAGTAATGTCTTGCTTTTAAGAAAACTTGCATCTATAGGAATCGAGCAAGGAAAAACACAAAACCAGTTTTTTCTTTAAAAAACTAGCCTCTCAGGTATCCTTCTTATTATAAAATCACCATAAAAACCCCAAACAAAGAAATAGTAGTCAGGCCTCTGTATCTGTAGGTTCTGAAACCATGAATTCAACCTATCACGGGTCAAAAATATTTGAAAAAAAAATTGCATCTGTACTGAACATGTATAGAAATTTTTTCCTTGTCATAATTCCCTAAACGATACAGTATAACAACTATTTGCATAGTTTTTACATTGTATTAGGTAATATAATACTCTAGAGATGAATTAAAGCATACGGGAGGATGTGTATATGCCATTTCGTATCAGGGACTTGAGCACCTATGGACTTCAGTATCAGAGAGAAGTCCTAGAACCAATCCCCCATGGATACCAAGGGACAACTATATTCTATTACATCATACTATGGGCTCAATAAATATCTCAACTGGTGAATGAATGAAAGAACAAACGAATGGTGGTGGGTTGTAAACCACAATAACAGACTGCACATCTCATGTCATGGCAGTGACTTGCCATCCTGATCTATACCTTTAAAACCAAGAAGTACCAAGCATAACTCTACCTCCCACCTATGATGGAAGGTCCTGGAATGAGGGCCTAAGTTGCTGACCCCTTGATCCCTCAAGGAGCGTAACACCAACCAGGTCAGGTTACAGCCTCATGGTACTTCCTAGGGCCTGATTTAGGGAAAACATTAGCATTTGTTCCTCAATAAGCTCTGCCCTCTGTCTGGAACATTCTGTCTCCCATTTTGTATGACTTCCTCCTCATCACTTGAATCCTCAGGGGACCCTGACCACAATCTACAGTAGCCCCAAACAGGATCCCATCCATTGATTTCAATTCTCTGCATAGCACTTGGGTGATTATTTACCTATTTGCTTACCGCCTGTCTCTGCCCACTGAATGTTTGCTCCCTGAAGGAAAACCCTGTGTGTCTTATCCCTAAATGCCCAGAGCCCAGCAGTGCCTGGCAACAAGGAATACTTGCTGAATAAATTAATTCGTCCATTAACTCTATACCTAGAAATAAACATCCTACAGGTGCCCCTCCCCCACCACCACACAAGGAGCACCAAAGGAACTCACTCTGCACAGGTTAGGTCAGGCCAACACATGTCCAAAACCCCTGCTTCTAGATGCCAAGCACTACTCTGGGCAGGGCCAAATGGGCAGGATTGCACAGGCTTTGGGCAGAAGCCTCAGCTCTGCAGCCAGTCTATCACGGGAGGCAAGGCCTTTTCACTGCCATCCCTCTTGCTTCCCCAAGCCCCCTGCACCAGGACCACAGCCTTGGCAAAGTACAGGACCTCAGGTCAAGGTCAGCAAAAAGAAAATGCTTAAGGAAGATACAGGTTTGCAGAGGAGCTGCAGAATGCAACAACTGGCTAACTTTTTAAAAAAATGTTTGTTCAAATTGGCAAAGTGGGTGAGAACTTCTTTCATAAAGTCCAAAAAAGCATTTGGACTTCTTTTGTGGGGAAGTTTGTTTTTGTTTTTAGCAGACCTTAGTTTGGCCATTTAAAAAAAGTCACCAAAGTTAGAACACAGGTGATCATGAGAAAAGTCAGTGTTCCAAGAACCAGGCTCCAGGAAGGAGCAGCAAAAACCTCATCTTCAGCAAGTTAAGAACCTGCATACAGACCCAGAGCACCCAACATCCCACCAAGGGAGATCCTCTCTCCACAGTCTTCCTCCAGTATTTCTCCCACACCGTACACCAGACTAGAGCTCTTACTGCCCTCCTCTATGACTCCTGTTCTTTCGAGGGTGCAGCAAGTTGGGCACCTCTCTACCACATTCGGTCATAATAGCTGGTCCCATTTACCGAGTCCTACTCCATGCCCAAGCCAGACATCATCTCACTTAATTCTCACCACAACTTCGAGGATACCCATGGGCAGGTGAGGAAACTGAGCAAAAGAGAAGTCAGAGTCATTCAGTAAACCAGAGGCGGAGCCTGCATTTAAACTGTTCTCTTAACCACTAAGCTATACCGCCTCCTGGTCATCCACCTCTGAAAGGCCGGGGCCAGGCCTTGGCTCTGGGCAGCCCCACGAGCAGCCCGCGGTAACTGGATCGAACTGAACCGCTGACAGCGAACGAGCTTGGGGAGTGACAAGATAAAGGCGGCATCGGCCTCCAGAAATGGTCCGTTTAAAACGCTGCTCAGCTGGGGTGGGGGCGGCAAGCGAGGGGATTTACTGTACAGAAACGCCATCTGGCATAATTCCGCCAGAAAACCGGGTCGGTTTCGGGCTTCCTGCACGTCCACTTCAACGAGGAGCCTCTCAGGCAAGAAACGAGCAGCGAGGCACCCGGGAGGGGGAGGGGACGGGGTCATTCTCTGGGGACTTGAGGGCCTAGGAGGAAGGTGCGGGATAGGCTCATCTCAGGCCCCAGGCGGGCCACCTCCCCACTTGGAAGAGGCGACTCTCACATTCCCAGGCCGCAAGGGGCGGGGGTCACGCCCCTGGTCCGGAGTTAGTCGGGTGAGGGAGAGGGCGGAGGAACAAATCGCTAACCACCCCCAAGGCGGCCGCTCGCACGCACTCACTTGTCTGCACCGCGTCTCCAGAGGGCTGCTCCGATCCAAGTCCAGCGGTCTCCCTAGTTGAGCCCCTGCCTGCCCAGACCGTCTCGGCCCCGGGCGTTCAGGGCTCACCACACGGGAGTACCAACCAGGAGGCGCAGCGCGGGCGAAGGCTATGATTTTTAAAACTGAAGGCTCAGCCAATCCTCGGCAAGTTTGCCTGGACGGTTGCAAAACTCTAAGCCAATCAGGTAATAGGAAGCACCAGTAAGGCACCCTATTGGCTGCCTGGATCAGCAATCTGAGGGACTAAGAGGCGGGGAAACGAGGTGAAGACGCTTTAAGCCGCCTCAGCTTCCGTGAGCTCCGGCCGGCAGCTGAGGAAGGAAGTCGGCGGTCGTGTAGGTGCGCGCGGCGCCGGCTCGCCCGGAACTACGAGCCCCAGCTTGCACTGCGAAGGCCCCGCGCGGCGCGGGAGGAAGCAGGATGCAGGGTGGACGTGACTCCCAGGCTGTGCTCGTCTGGAGCCTGGCACTTGGCCACTTCTGAATCCAACTTTCTCCTCTTTACAAGGGGATACCCTTCGACCTCTGCAGCTTTTGAGAAGTAAAAAGAAAGTGCTTTGTAAATCACAACAGAGAGTGTATGTATATAGAGCTTTCCGCCATCTCTTGGGCGGCAGTAGCCCGAGTCCCACTTATATTGGCCCTGTGTTTCTTCGGAGCAGTAATTCTCAACCAAGAGGAGGTTTCGCCCTGCCCCAGGCTCTCCCCACCCCCATCTGTCAATGTGTGAATACATTTTGGTTTGTTGTGCACGACCGTGTTCTTTGCAGCATTATTCACCATAGCCAAGAGGTGGAAGCAACCTAACTGTCCATCAACAGATAAATGGATGTTTAAAAATATAATGGAATATTATTCAGCTTTTAAAAACGAAGTCCTGTTATATGCTACAGCGGTTCCCAACCTTTTTTGCACCAGGGACTGGTTTCATGGAGGACATTTTTCGAGGGAGGGGGGCGGAGTTTCAGGATGATTCAAGTGCATTACATTT